>JAILWY010000023.1:18257500-18547500 GCA_022113835.1 Atopsyche davidsoni
TCTTAAGGTTACTTCCTTATACATATTGTATTTCAGTGCGTATACATTTCACGTCCAAAGATGGGGTTCAATAATCATCCCAACGTGTGTGTAGGTATATGACTCGCAGATATCCTGTTCTATAATAATTGGGAATGTTGCATTCGACGTGTTGAGCTTCTAGGAGGAGGAATGGAACCCGCCATGGGGCTGTGCATGGCCGTCTACAAGCAACAACTAACCGGGCCGGGGTGGGGGCAGACGGGAGTGACGTCACCGCCCGGTGCACGCCGCAGCCGTGCAAGCGTGCAAGCGTGCAAGCGTGCAAGCGTGCAAGCGTGCAAGCGTGCAAGCCGTGCAGGCCGCGCTGCAGCGTGTGCGAGACGAGTCAATGCTAATAATTGGTTTACTTAGTTTTAACACTGTACAGTAAGGCAATAATGATTTTTAAAATCGGTATAACATTTTAGAAACATTTGAATAACTCGCTTTAAACTCAAGAATTTTGTGTTCTACAAACTATCAAATATGCATCAATATAAGCCAGGTGCTCTCATCTTTTGAACAAAATGTTTTTTTAATAAATATATTTTTTTTATATTAAGATAGATGCAGGTGCTCTCAACTGTTGAACTATAAGGTCATAAAGTATCAAATCAAATATATTTCAATAATAATTCAAATTTAATATGCTGAACCGTCGAAATCTAGTTTAAGCATCGATAAATGGTCAAATGTCAAATTGTATTTACAGCTATAAAGCTTACTTAGCGATTCTTTGTTCTAATGTTTCTATCTAATCTAAAATCTAATGTTTTATATATTTACTCTTCGAGAGGCAAACACCTAAGCCCAGATGATTAAACATTTCGGAAGAGAATATTAGCATCTCTACCCTTTAAGTGTCGGAAGTGAAATTCTCTTAAAAAGATTTCAAATCAAATGATGTATTTCCATTGAAATTTACGATAGTATTAATAGTTTTAATTTTTACTTGGAATCGAACACAATACCTCACAGTATCGGCAAGGAACAACGCAAATCGCTAGACTATGTCGCGAACGATGAACAACCCCAAAAGAGTAAGACTCTTACAGTTTGCACGCGTAGACGAAAATCCGCAGTTTTGGATGCATTTGTTTCTCAACAATCAATCTTGGATTTTCTGAACCCAAAATGCAACAATTTTGCCAATTAACTCAGCATGAAGATGCATATCTTTCGTGAAAATACGCTGTAGGGAGCTTTTCGAAATGTACAATTATTGACAATATATATTTATATATATATATATATATATATATATATATATATATATATATATATATATTTGTGTGTGTGTGTGTGTGTGTGTGTGTGTGTGTGTGTGTGTGTGTGATCACTCGAGTAACCCTGCATGAATCTGGTTCAAGCTTTGCGATAGCTGGAGTCGCTGTTGTGTCTGCGGAGTGCAGGTCGTCGACCCGCTGTGTATTGACGGACATTCTGGTTTAAATAAATAATGCAAATCATTCTCAATCCACTACAATGCATTTATATTTTGACTACATAAATTTAAAAAAATCTGAAATTAAAAATATAATTAAATTAAATCTCTATGTTACTCCTTGCTTATTAATATAATTATCAAAAATATTTTTAAAACGTTGCAAACAATGTACAAAAACTTTATACTGTAAAATAAACTGCTGTTGTCTGATAATTTTTCACGTTCATAAATTTTACACTGTAGATCAAAGGAACTTGAAATTATCTCGATGATTTGGTTTTAAGAAGCGCTTAAATTTATTTTTTGGTCGAAATGGTAGAAAACGGAAGCCCAAAGTGAAACCAAAAACATAATCAGAAACTCAGATATGTGTTTTGAATATAAGCCCGTACAGCATGAAACGCTAATCTCACATGGGAGCCACACGGTTAGCAGCGGCGGCGGTAGAATCTTACATTTCGGCATTGCGGTTACATTGTGGTCTAGTACAGAAAAGTTTAGTTAAGAATCCTGAAATAATAGCCTAATATATTCATAATTTAGCACAATTAGGCACTGCAATGTTTTGGTGCAGTTGCAATGCAAATTTGACGCGTTGTGCTTGAGGTCGGTGGCGTCTCTCGGTTCACTATTTCATCACGTCCGTGTGCCTCACGGTTGGCAGCGGAACTTGGACCGATCTGTCAGCCATAATATATAGTCGCATTCTCACGACAGCTCGGGGCAGCCGGGGCGGTGCTCGAGGTCGGGCGCAATGACCTCGTCTAGGACAGCGCCTATTGTAAATCATACATTAATATGCACTGCGCTGTTATGGCGTATGTTACTAAACACACGCACGCTTGCGAATCAGGAAGCAGTCCTTTCAAGAAAAAAGCGGATTCACGAGGGAAATACACTTGTTATATTCAACGAATTAAATGTTTCTCGTCACACGTAACACACATATGGGAAACATTGAGGGCATATAAATCACGCTTTCGTATTAAAATCAAATCAAAGATTTTTTTGTGTTTTTGTTATTTTATTTTGCTATGCTAAATATTTTCCTCCTGGTGATATTATTTTATGTTTTTTTAATAATCAAATGATAAAAATAATTTCATTTTTTTATAAAATTTTTACAATTTTGTGTGTATATATATATATTTATTATTTTTTTATATATTTATATAAAATTATATATATTATAATTTTTTAAATTGAAAATGAGTATATTGATTTTTATAAATAATAAAGATTGAGTTGTGATAAAAAAATGAGGTAAAATAATTCAATTAAAATCATTTTCAGGTATCGTGACAAAACTAAGCAATTCAGTATGTATTTGCAGCCAATCAAAATAACATCGCGTTAAAATCGTCTCGGAAAGAATCATTTAAAGTTTCCCTCCGTCAGAGTGATTCTGAGAAGGCGTATTTTTTCTAGTTCTAATCTCATCATCAAATGTCGTCATTTTCACGGCGCTTTGTCAATAATCAGAGCCAGCATTCGGAGAGCGTCGAGCTTGACGACCGATGACGAACGGCCGAGTCGACGATTGCAAGAAACATTCGGAGATAACAAAAAACTCGCCAAGTTGCCCGAGACGTATTGTTAACAGCTCCTGATAATTGACCTTCGTCGACGATAAAGGAAATTACACAAAAGAGTGTCAAATATAGGTCAGACTTGTGTACGTTTTGCAGATGACTCATAAATAAACTCCGAATGCGGCTCCGAGTGCATATTAACTGCGTAATTGCTCAATGATACACAGTTTTGCGCCTCGATCAATTATAATTAGATACCGTGTACTCGCACAATACGGGCACGAGCCGCGCGCGTGGGCCTCTAGGAACTGAGCCTAATCCTGAATAAGTCCGCCAGCTCGATTCGGTCTCAGGATATATGCAAGTTCTCGCAGCTTGTAGGCTGTATTCAAAATTAATCTGAAGTCAAGGCCGAGTTTTGGAAGAATCTAAAAACAAAATTTGCCATCCCTCTGTTGCTTCAAAACCTCGCTCCTGCGAGACCTATTCCCGTCGCGCACCTTGTGAAATAAACAGTGCGATGACCTCTGCGAGAGCTCAAGTTAAAGAGCGAAGATGATTTCTAGAGGCGTGGATCGTTAGCGAAACGTAATGAATTTTCAGATACCTCTTCGCGCCGACGCTCATCGTGCTTCTGTTTGCAAGCCCCGGCGCCCCCCCCGGCTCACCCCCGCCGCCCAAGCACAAGCACTCGCCGAATCGATGGAAGCGAGAGTGGCGCGAGCGGCCGCCGGAAGGTTCGGTGGTAGCAATGATTAAGTTGGCGTTCTACTGCGGTTCCGAGTCACGGGCGATGTTGCAAGACATGTAGCGATGACGCAAAAATGTTGTTTTTAAATCCAAAAATGTTGTTTTTTTAATTCGAAATGAGATGGTGTTTCCGTGTACATAAAAGCCTTTAATGAAATCACTTCTCGAAGAGCGATTTATTTGTGTAATTTTTCTTTCATACAAGACCAAATTGTAAGTACACATTTATTTGACCAAAACTCATTTGAAAACAAAGCTAACGTAAGCTTGGAGAATGAGTACTTTTTGTAGCGCCTTTTCATTTTTATAATTATCGTATAAAAAATCTCTTCTCGAAAACGCTTCCAAATACCTCCAAAAATTACAGGTCTCCAGCCACTCTTTATCCTGATGGGCTCATTCCAAATAAGCGGGCACGTGCACTGCGGCTGCCCTCGAACGAGACCCGCTTCCTCTAAACGCGCACCCTTCAGACTGGTTCTCCGGCATTGTCACCTGATCCGGTATAGACACGGGGTCCCGAGGTCGAGGATTCGACTCCAGACGGGGTCCAGTTTTTTTTAACGAGATGTAAATACTCCTACTTACACAGTAAATAATTCTTCAAAACCGTATTTCTCCTCGATATCCAATTTTATTCTTAATGCACCGACTCACTTACACGCCAAATGCTTAGCATATATTATGCATTGTCAAATAACTAAATGGTATTTTTTAACTCAGAAATATAAAATACGCAAAAATGTTATATTAAAAAAATCATGCAGTAAATGTATCGATTCAATGAGTTATAAAGCGATATTAAATATGAATACTTTTTATTTTTAAATGTCACTAAAAAGTTATCTTTTTAACGTAACTATATTCGCTTTTTTTAATTAGTAAATAATTTTTGAATATTTTTTTGCCTATGGTTTTGCAAGAGCTGGCCGGTTGATTAAATAAAATGGCATTTTGGAGCGCACAGGTCGACGAAGCGACCGTTTCGTTTAAATTAAACAAAATTTATTGTGTACAGAATAAGATCATATTCATCCAGATAAGTTCATATTGCGTTAATTGAGTTTTCTAAGGAGAAAAATCATTCAACGACCTTCCTAACACTTTATAAAATTGGCTGGTGATAATGGAGGCAGAGCTTCGCAAAGTCAGGGGAATCGCAGACACCGAAAAAAACACCCTTTAATGAGAGCCGCGAGCGAGAGGCGGCGGTCAGAGGAATACCATTCAGTCACTTGATGTATTATTTGTGAAATATTCGTTACTGGATATGAAAATTGTAGCCGATTACAAGTTACTTCCGTGAAAATAGCTTTCATTTTAATTTAATCAAATTTAATATTGCTTTTAAAAAGAAATACTTTGAGAAACATGAATTTGAACACATCACAAATCAAAAATGAGTCTACACAATGATAAAAATCTAAATAATATCACAAAAAACTTAATGTGCTTTCATGGTATTGTTTATAAATATGACAAGTTTAAGTAATTGATTGCAATTAATCTTAAAATATATGTTTTCATGTTTACGATTAGGAATTAGAAGTGATGGCAGTTGTGTTAGGGATGTTCCTTTTCCTGTATTTTTCTTTTGTTTATACAAGAAATCAAGGGAAGTTTTTATTCTGGAAGAAATCAAAGTTTTTACAAAGCTAAAATTCAATATTTTTATCACCTGGATTTTGATTAAGTCCGTTAGAAAATATAGTAACCACTGGAATATTCAAGCTGCCTGCACAAGTTGCGACACCACCGTCAACCGATAAGTGATTGACCAATAGGGTTCTCTTTTTTGGGTCTCATTTTTATAGTTTTGTCAAAAAGATCACGCTATATACATTGGTTATCTGTTGTGTATCAACGTATGTAGGCAGCTTAAGCGTTTAATTACACATTAAATGTGAATAAAACACCTTAATATTGATTCAGTTCTGTTGATTCATCCGAACGAATCGATCATTCGATTTACCTCATCATTAGTGTTGGCTGCTAAGCTGTACTAACGCGTGTTTATTATACACTCGCATTCTTGGCTTACAAGTTGTTATTTTTAAATTAATACACAGACCCCGAGTGAACTTACACTACGTGAAATCAAACTACTCGTGGTAACAATAACGATTTTACGATATTTTTAATACAATTCTTTACGCATTACTTTTATACTTAATTATCATTTACGTTTTTTATCAACATCATTTTTGTCATGAGAGTTGAATTATTTCAAATAGGTTTAATTTTGTCATAGTAAAATATTTATCGGCTGGTTCAAATGAATCAATAGAATAAAAAGCTACGGGGCCGTTTCCAATTTGGAACGCCGAGTCAATGCCAATGCTCGTCGGCTCGGCATGTGCGGCATGTGCGGCATGCGCGGCATGTGCGGCACGTGCGGCACGTGCGGCTACGAGGCCCTGTACGCCGCGAGCTCCGTGCTGGCGGCCGGGGCCATCGGCAGTCTGGGCTCCGGCATCGCCTTCCACCTGCGCTCCTACCAGAGCAGCCCCCTGACCCGCGGAGACTTGGAAGAGATCTCTATCTTCCTGATGGCCACTGGGATATTCCTCATAGTGCTATTCATCAGCTCCTACGGCCTGTATTGCGCCAATTTCTACATGTTCATTGCGTACGCTTCCATATTATTTCTCCTTCTCATATCGCAGATTTGCATTATAACGGTGACGTTTCTGGGAATCGAGACATTGAAAAATACGATGGTCGCGCGTTTGACGTTAACCTTTGAAGACATGCACAACAGCTCCACTGCCGTGCGTGACTTCCACAGCCTGCAGAGGGAGTTCAGGTGCTGCGGGGCGAGCGGGCCGGCCGACTATCGCGGAGCGCTCCCCGGGTCCTGCTGCAGCACGTCCAAGTGCTCCAGGAACGTGGCCTTCCCCATCGGCTGTGCGAAATCTCTCAGTAAACTCTACCAGTTTACTGTCGATTATTTCTGTTATTATCTGATCGCCATTTGTGTCGTAGAAACTATAGATATTTTTATTGTGTTGTGCATAGCGTTTTCCATGAACAAAGTTATTAGAAGAAATTAATAGATACAAAAATGTCGATTTACATAGATTTTGGATTAAGCGCTGCTGTATAAAAGGCTGAAAGAATTTTAAATAAATATCTGTCAGTACAATCCTAGTTTCCTTTACAAAAACTTCTTACACTTCAGAAATAAACGGTCACGGATCACGAGTCACTTTAGTCCTCAGCTATGGCTTTTGTTGTGTAGTACTATCAAACCATTCAAATTTAGGTTTTTTTTTTTTAGAATTTTAAAATAAAATTAACGTTATAAAGCGTCGCGATAAACGATAGAAAATAGTGAGAATAATTTTCAGTTATAAATATGATTTTAATAACGCGTACGTGCAGTGGTTTTTGACATGGATGAAAGTAAAAAATAGGAATATCCGAGAAATCAGATTCACTCTATTTATTGATAATGATTAAGTACATTTTTTTAAATATTGAAAATTGATTAAAGAAACTCTCAGAAAAATATCATCGTGATTTACTCGAATATCTACTATGAGTATTTATATATTGTATATATATAATTATTTACTATCCACACGTTTAATATTTACACAACTTTAACGATCAACTTTCCGGACGTCGAAATATTCTCAGTCAACTCTTGTACAGTTTCATAATCGATTTCGGCTACTCCAAAAAAGTTAAAACCGTTTGATTTTGATCAGGAGTTTTGGCTTGGGACCTCACCGATGCTCGGCGAGTCCTAGAGCTGCCAACAAAACTAATTAAAGTTTATGTGTATCTTGCTTCATACTCGATGCTCCACGGGAGGAGCTCCAGCAGGAGCGCGCGTCAGCCGAGGAGTCGGGAGAGCCTCCGCGATGAAAAGCAAACACTCCATCATCGACAACTCCCGGCAAAATCTTTTCGGGTAGTATCCCAACTCGTCACACCATATGGTATGTGAGACCACTGTGCTGCAAAAACCATGAAATTGCTTTCGTCTCAGTGTTGCATCTTTGTTCTGATTCTTCAATTAAATTCGTTAATTTAAACGTTACATTAATTTAAATAGGTTTATTTAAAAGACTTTGAATATTTCTGCGCGTTTATTTTGAATGAACATGTGTATTCATCCCATTACGATTTTAATATGTATGGTAAATCGTAATTTACAGAAAACATTTCCTGATTATGCCTTTTCAAGGTAAATACAATGGGCTCGGTCATCAAAATGATTGTGATGACATCTCGGTGACTATGAGCAGTGATAATATTCAATACTTCTTAAACTATGCAATGTGCACCTGTGCAGCCCGCGGCCGGGTCTGCGCAGGTGTTCCGCCCCCGGAAGTGTATAATAGCTATAGGTATACTTCACAACACAAATTGTATTTCGGTGCTTATGTATTTCAGGTCTATTGGTGAAGTACAATAATCACTTCAATATTTGTGTACTGGCTACTTGGCGTTCCTTCTTGTATAGAGTGCCACGAGAGCCGTCGGAGACCGTTGGGTCGTGACCGACCAGGATGTAATGGGAGAATTTATATCTCTAGTGGACAGGCAGTGAGTCTGGATAGTGATAAATTTATTATTTAATCACAGACCAGCTGCATTCAATGCTCGCAGTTTAAATAGAGAAGAAGACAGTGCAGCGTCACCTTCGTGTTTTGTTTTTTTACAGATAACCAATCGTGAAATAAGAAGTATATTTTATAGTACATCAGCTAGTATTTTCAAACTTTTCTATTTTATGATTACAATTCAACACGTGACATAAAAGGTAAAGATTTATTAGAAGGGATTTTTATATATTAAGATATTAAAGATAAAATATACATACATATATATATATATATATATATATATATATATATATATATATATATATATATATATATATATATATATATATATATATATTGATAAAGCAGGTAAAAATTTTAGTCAGAAAAATGCACTTTTAACATAACATTCAAATTAGTTTAAGTGTTATTTTATGAATAGATTTTTACATTCTCCAACCTTCAGGGTCGCTTAGGTTCAAATCTAAGAACAGTTATATCTGAGAATATCTTTTAACAATGTTACAAGTCTATTAATCCAATTTTCCAAATCGAAGAGCCGAGTTTGATCAACGCCTGCCCTCGCGGCGACCTTGGGGCGACCTTCCTTGCGCTCGGCGAGCTATAAGAGCCAGGATCGCCCGGCGACCGCGCGACCCTCGCACCGCGCCACCCCCGGCCGCGCCACCCCCGGCCGCGCCACCCCCGGCCGCGCCACCCCCGGCCGCGCCACCCCCGGCCGCGCCACCCCCGGCCGCGCCACCCCCGGCCGCGCCACCCCCGGCCGCGCCACCCCCGGCCGCGCCACCCCTGGCCGCGCCACCCCTGGCCGCGCCACCCCTGGCCGCGCCACCCCTGGCCGCGCCACCCCTGGCCGCGCCACCCCTGGCCGCGCCACCCCTGGCCGCGCCACCCCTGGCCGCGCCACCCCTGGCCGCGCCACCCCTGGCCGCGCCACCCCTGGCCGCGCCACCCCTGGCCGGGCCATGGGAAACCAGCCTCGCCGACGTGCCTCCACCGAGCACTACCTCCTTGCACTCAGCATATTACAAAAGACTGAAAATTTTACAGCCGACAGCCGTTCGCTTTCAAATAACATATACTGCATATTGACTCTAATGGCTAAATGACGTGTATTTATTTCGGACGTTGGTTTTTGAAATGCTGTATAGAAAATATGCAAATAGGCCAAAATTTATAGAGCATAATTTTTAATTAATATTTTTTACATCATTTTCACAATACAAAAGTTCAATTCTGAAATGTTAGTTTTACAATTTTTTTTCAGTATTTTTCTGAACAAAAAAAGGAAGCTTCTTAAGTCTAAACAACTACTTTACAAGACATTTAAAATCTTATTTCTTTGCGATCCCATGAAATCAATTGTATAAACGAATCGGTCACAATTTTTATATTTAATAATACATTTGAAATAACGGTTATTTACTAAGTGCGCTACTAAGTTTCGGGGTTTTTTCAAACAATTTAAAATGGATAATTTCAAGAGAAATATAAAAAATGGTTTATTCAAAGTATCGTCCCTCGCTGGCTACAAATGTTTGCCATCTCTCTGGCAATACATGAATATCGTGACGATAAGACGACGCGTCTTTAGACCGAAACCCTACATCCAACCAATTTTCTACTTCTTCGAAATTGACCAAGTTTAGCCCAGCCAAGCCATGCGCCATCGACCGGGCCAAGTGATAATCGGAAGAGTCTGGTGAGTACGGCGGGTGCGATAGCAGATCCCATTTCAGCCTTTTAATGGTGTCCTGGACGATGAAAGGGCGATGGCACGGAGCGTTGTCATGCTGCAATATAATTCGTTCGCGTCTCGTGTCTCGTGTCCCATTCTGGCCGATTATCGAGCAATGCGTGGTTCAAATTTATCAGTTTTTGTCGGTAGCGATGCCTATTGACAGTTTCGCCTGGTTACAGCAGCTCATAGCACACGATTCCTTTCTGGTCTCACCAAACGCAGAGCATTTTTTTCTTTCCGAAACGATTTGGCCGTAACGTCGATGATGATGATGATACTTCGCCAGGTGAAAGTTACGATTTTTTGCGTTTGGGATTCTGGAAATATGTCCACTTCTCATCGCCAGTAACAATTCGATACATGAGACTACCAAATTTCGGAAGTGGTACTTTGATTTTCCATCTTTGTATCAATCAACTCGTGCGGCACGTATTTTCCTTCCCTTCGATTTTTTTCCAAATACCTCCGCAAGTTGATCTTTGCTACTTCTGAAGAGTTTAAAGCAATTTCCACGGGTAGTTTTCGATAATGAATGTTCGCCGGAGACCTCCTCAAGCAAACGACGTGCTTCAGCTGCATTTTTCGAGATAAAACAGAAAATATACGCATATGCTGTTTTTTGGCACAAAACTCAACATCTTCGTTGTTAGAAAAAATATTATTGCGTTGCGATTTGTGTTGGTATTATGACTGCTTATTGTTGAAAGATGTCTAAACTATAAAATACACAAGTTTATGTGTAAAATCCCGAAACTTAGTTGCGCATCTAATAGGTTGAGTTTGTGAATTGAAGGCCTTAAAAATCGAATCAAATTGGGTATTTAAATTCTCAATAGATTTGAACGTCTGAAATTTTCTGAAAAAATAAGTCCGAGTTGACCGATCAGTCCTAAAAGCGTGCCCACTGAGCGAGTGCGGCGGGGCGTCACGGGACGCCGGCCGCCGAGTTTCACATGACAAGTTGCACGATTCACAACAGACGCTCGACAAATCTTGACAAACGAGAAGCCCGGGTTATTCACTTCAGTGGTAGCATTATTAATTACACTGATTGCATTTTTTTTGTTAATTACTTGTCTATGTGATATGATCGATTCATTTTTTATTGGTGTTCCGATTATGTTTTACGTGAGCAAAAATGTCACCCGATCAAGAATTTTTATAAAAAATAATGCCATCTAGGATTTTTCAAATATATATTTACATAAAATGATACCTGTTGAGATTTTAATCCATACAATGCAAAAATCATCGAACACTTTATATACACATCTAAGTACGCCTTAAATAAGTGTATCTGTTAATATTGACAGATAAAGTGATATTTTTTAATTCGTAATATTTATTTGTTAAATTAATTCCTGACCTTTTCATAGAAAACCAACCCAATTTGTAATGAACTATATTATGTATAATACAACTATGTAAAAAAAAAACCCTATACTGGCTATAGTGGCGTGAATAGCTGTAATTATAGTCTAGTTGTATCTGGTTAGAGAATTTTCAATATATAACGTTTATTTTGTTTGTCCGGCTAGGAGAAAGAACGACAAGGGGAGGTGAACCCCGGCCGGCATCTGTCTGCAAGGATGCAAACCAGGATCCACCGTGTATCTAATTAGAAACGTTTCTATTTGCATTTTTTAATCAAAGGTTCCATCGGGCACTGACACGCGTGACAGCTCCTAGGCGACCTTGCCAAGCATGTCTGGCATTGGCTTCTGTATTTTAAATGCCAGATATTCCCCTTAAACGAATACCTTCCGCACACGGAATGGAATGAAGAAAATTAGGCACGAAAGTGAGTTGCATCTCTCGCGTGTGTGAGGTTTAGCAGTAAATTTGGGTGAGGCCGCGGCTCTTGCGGTGTATCCTCGGCTTGCTGTGCGACGAGAAGCTCTCGTTCCCCCCGCGACCTTCGCGGAGGGCAGACTTCAATCAGACCTAATATTGTAATATTTCTGGTTTTTAAGAAGAAGAAAAATACTAACAGTGAAAATGAAGGGTCTGTACGTACTCAATCATCGTTACTCATCGCTGTCCGGTCCCTGGAGGATGAATGCCTCCCCGAAATGCCGTTATAATCTATTTTTGATAATTTTTCGATATCGTTATAAATAATAGTATGTAGGTTTAAATACTACGCGTAGACAATACAGCAATGTTAAGGAGATGCCAGATACCAGAATATATCAAAGTAATGCAAACGGTGCGTCTCATTGTCACGTGTTTCATGCAAATCTACCATAACTATAATGTTTATTTTGGAAATTTGCATTTGAATATATCCAAAACTGGATAAATTCAAATATTATATTCTATGGATCTAATAATAATCATATGCCGAAACCCATTTTTCATGTAAAACGAAATTTAATAATTATTTCAGTAGACACCTGCGCTCGCTTCCCCTGCACGCTGCACGCACTGCCCGCCCTGCCCGCCCTGCCCGCCCTGCCCGCCCTGCCCGCCCTGCCCGCCCCTGCCCGCCCGCCCCTGCCCGCCAAGGTTAAGGTCGCACGCGGAAGCGCGGGGCGGGGGGGACCATTCACGTCTAGACGGGCGGGCGGGGGCGGGCGGGGGCGGGCGGGGGCGGGCGGCCTGCGTGCGCGTGGCGTAATGTCTATTTTTAATTATTGTTTTTTTATTTCATTTTTGTTTATTATTGTTTTTGTCAGCTACTGCCAAATTCGGAAGTACTAGCAAAATTCATTCGCATAGCCTTTGTTAAATACATTTTGTTTTATCGTGGAGACTATTCAATAAGTAACAACAATAATAATAATACCTATTTTTTATATAGGTTAGATTAGTAATAACTGACAATTTAAATTCTCGTTCAGAATAGACTGGGGTATCAAAAAATCTTGGGGGAGCAAATGCAAATCCCAACTACCTCAAATATCAAAGGGTTTTTTCTCATCGTTTTGCGTGCGAATCGTTTACCCAAAAATATATTGTTAATATGATTAACCTGTTTTGAACCTAACCTAACCTAACCTAACCTAACCTAACCTTTTTTTTTTTTTTTTTTTTTTTTTTTTTTTTTTTTTTTTTTTTTTCCCCCGCAGCTTGGCCCACGGTTGTATTGCTCGAGACTGCGGGGGCGTCTCTTTATTTTCTCCCGTACAGCCTTCAAATAAAAAAAAAAATACAGTAAAAAACAATAAAAGCTGGAAAGTAATCATCTTTCCCTGCGGGGAGGATCCCCGCAGGCATCTCATCGACTCATATGCTGCATTCCTGTAAAGGGGGAAGAGGCAGCATATCACACATAATATAAACATATTTTAAAAAAAAGGATCTTCCGTCTTCATGCTTCCTGTAGAGGGGGGCGAGTCATGAAGACGGAGGCTTGGTCATGGCGGTTGGGGGGGGCTCACTTGTCGAGCCCTCTCCAATTCTTCTCTCTTGCGCTGGACCTTCTCGCAGAAGTCCGTGACTGCGTCCCAGGCTGTCTTGCGTTCCAGCATGGACGGGACAAGTTCTTCTACCGTCCATGCGACGCCAGCTCTGCAACGCAGCCGCCATCTCTCCGATTCGGTAGCGCAGCACTTGAACAGCGCGTGCTCTGCGTCGTCGATGTCGTCGTCGCAGAGCGGGCAACGTGCGCTTGCCGACCGGCCTATCCTCGCCAGGTAGCTGCCGAGGCAGCCGTGCCCGGTGAGAAGTTGGGTCAGCCGGTAGGTGACCTGACCGTGGGCGCGGTAGATCCAAGGGGCGAGGACCGGGATCAACCGCTGCGTCCATCGCCCCTTGAGTGACTCGCTCCAGCGATCCTGCCACTTCTGCACGGTCGTTGCCCTCGCGTTCGCGCGCGCGGTGTCGCGATCACCGGCGTCCTCGAAGATGGCCTTTCGTTCCTCTGCGAGAAGGTCGATGGGCGGAATCCCCGCGAGCACGAGCGCCGCATCGGCCGATACCGTGCGGTATCCGCATATGACGCGGAGCGCCGCACGCCGCTGCACGCTTGATAGCATGCTGCGGTAGTGTGCCATCCGCATGCTCGGTGCCCAGACTTCGGCGCCGAAGAGCATTTGGGCTTGGGCCACACTAGCGAGCAGCTTCCGCTTCTGTTCCTGCGGACCCTGCACGTTCAGCAGGATCCGCGAAAGCGCAGCGGTGGTTCCCGCGGCTTTCTCCGCGGCTCTGCGGATGTGGGCCGTGTACTTCAGGGACCCGTCGAAGTACACGCCCAGGTATCTGACCGATTTTTGCGGGGTGATGACCGCGTCGCCGACGGTTATTCGCGGCGGCTCGTGCTTGCGCCTTCCTACAAGCATTACCGCCTCGGTCTTGTGCGCTGCCAGCTCCAGGTGGTGGTCCCCCAGGGCCTGGGCGATCCTCCGCAGCGCTTCGTTAAGATTGGCCTGCAGATCCGACATCTTTCTGGCGACGGCCACGACGCCGATATCGTCCGCGAAGCCAATCTCTTCGACACCGTCGGGAAGCTCCACTCGCAGCACCGCATCGTACATTATGTTCCACAGGAGCGGTCCGAGGACCGACCCCTGTGGCACTCCGCATGTGGTGGTTCTGGTGGTTCTGGTTATTCCACCTGTGGGAGTGTAATGCACGCTGCGGTCTCGAAAGTAACTGTCCACGACAGCTCGCACGTGCGGCTCGACGCCTTTCTTCTCCAGCGCCTCCATGATCTTCTCCCATGGGGCGCTGTTGAAGGCGTTTTTAACGTCAAGCGTTACGAGCACGCAGTACTGTCTTGTCCGCCAGGTCCCCGCGTTTGCCATCTCGGCCCTGCGGTGGACCCTCGTGATGGCGTCCGCCGTGGACCTACCCCTCCTGAACCCGTACTGAGACTCGGACAGGCAGCCCTCGGTCTCGATGTACGAGTCCAGTCTGGAGTGTATCAGTCTTTCGAAGAGCTTCCCGAAGCTGTCGAGGAGGCACAATGGTCGGTAGGAAGACGCGAGATCGACCGGCTTGTCTCCTTTGCGCACCAGCGCTAGGCGCGCGGTCTTCCAGCACCCCGGGAACGTGGCCTTCGTCAGGCAGGTGTTGAAGACCGCGAGCAGCGCCGCAGGATCTTCGCGCACGGTCCTCTTCACGATCTCGTTGGGGATTCCGTCGGGTCCGGGCGCCTTGGCGTTGGGGAGGCGACTCGCGGCGATCTTCAGCTCCGGCACGGTGAAGAGTGGGATCTCTTCGTCCGGAGCTACGATGACCGCAGGTCGCCCGCCGTCAGGGCACGTTGGGAACAGAGCGTCCAGTATGGCGTCCACCCGACCGGGCAGGGTGATGCCCGGGATAATCTGAGGAGTGTGCAGCCTCTTCATGACGAGCCTGTAGGGGAGTCCCCAGGGGTCATCGTCAATCGAGGCGCACAGCTTCTCCCAGCTTCGCTCCTTCGCGGCCTTGATGGAGATCGTGAGCGCTTTCTTTGCGCTTCTATACGCTTCGATCTCCATCGTGCAGTCCAGGGTTCCTCCTGCCTTTGGCCTCTTCCTCTGCAGTGCCCTTCTGGCAGCCATGGACTGCTTCCGCAGAGAAGCGATCTCCTCAGACCACCAGTGGACGGGTCTTCTGGTCGGGTGGCACCACTTGCGCGGCATGGACGCGTCGCACGCCTTCCGGGTCCTCGCGACGAGAGCGCACGCCGCCGCTTCCGGATCCTCGCTGATGGTGTCTTCCCCGTGCCGCTTGAAGCTGTCCGCGAATTTCTCCGCGTCCAGCTTCCGCAGGCTCCAGGCCGGTCCTCGGGGCGGTGGTGTTACAGCTGGGTAGGTGGGCGCCGTCGTGTTGAGGGTGAAGGATATGTAGAGGTGGTCGCTCAACGACTCTTCCTCCAATACCCTCCAACCCTCGAGCGAACGTGCAGCTCCCGGGCTCGCAAACGTCAGGTCTAATATTGACTCTGACGAGCCCCTCCGGAACGTGCTGGCGCCGTTGTTACATACAACGAGGCCCAGTCCAGCCGTCATGTCGGCGAGTGCCGCTCCTTTCCGTGTCGTCGACCGCGCTCCCCATTCGACGGCCTTCGCGTTGAAGTCGCCGGCGATGATGACTTCACCTGCGTGCGTCCGGACGTCCTGCTCGAGCCGGGCGAGGTACGCTACGTACTCTGCGTACGCCACGTTAGGTGAAACGTAGCACGAGTACACGCGTATACCTCCGACCCGGATCCATGTGAAGCCTTGCCCCGCGGTGCCGATCTCTTCGACGGGGGTGTCGCCGGCTGTGGCTACGGCCGTCAGCCCCGTCGCGTCGGCCCTCCACCTGGCGCTTGCCGGAGTGCGGTGCTGCTCGCAGGCGATGATGATGTCCGCCTGCAGCTCCCGCGCTTTCTGCTCCAGCAGCGCCTGCGCCGCCCTGCAATGGTTCAGATTAATTTGCAGGACGCGCAGAGACATCGGTATGCTTGCGGTAGGCATTCAGGTAGTTCCTGAATGCCTCACATTTACCGCTCCCTTGGGCGTGGTCGCTTCTTTTGCCTGATGCGACGCATGTCGGGCACTTCGGCCTGTTTCGGCACTCTTTGGCCTTGTGCCCGGGTCGGCCGCAGGTGAAGCACTGCTTGCTCTTGTCCGGGCCTCTGCAGTTAGG
This sequence comes from Atopsyche davidsoni, assembly GCA_022113835.1. Taxonomy (NCBI): domain Eukaryota; kingdom Metazoa; phylum Arthropoda; class Insecta; order Trichoptera; family Hydrobiosidae; genus Atopsyche; species Atopsyche davidsoni. The sequence goes on from JAILWY010000023.1 coordinate 18,274,130, forward strand.
CGCAGCGTGGCCGAAGCCGAGGCACCTGAAGCATCTGGTGATTGTCAGATGCTCTCGCACTCGGCAGCTGACCCATCCGACGCGGATCTTGCCCGCTGCCAGGACGGTCTGTGCTGCGTCTGTCGGAACGTCGGCCAGGCCCGTTCTGGTGCCGTTTCGGGCCGGAAGGAACTTGACAGCTCCGACCGCGTCCGGCGTACACCCAGCCTGCGCCGCTAGCGCGGTGGCCAGCTCGTCTGCCGTCGTTGACTCGTCGAGGTTGTGTACCTCGACGGTCAAGGTCGTGCCGAGGCTCTTGACGCTGGCGTTCTCGCCCAGAACGCCGGCTACCGCCTTGGCAAATTTGATGGCCGTATCGGCATTCGCCCCGTCCAACTCGACCACGATGTGGCCTGCGCGGGTCTTGCGGACAGTCCGGACGTTGGCGCCTTGCTCGTCCGGCCTGACCGCAGTCTTCACCGCGGAGATCGTCTCTGCGGCGGTCTTCCCGTTGAGGGGACGTATCTCCACGGCTGGCAATTTTCGCGCCGGGAATCGCATTCTGGTCTGCGGGGGTTCAGGAGGGCGCTTTTTGGCGGCCCGCCTTTTGACGATGGTGAAGTCGCCGTCGTCGTTCTTTGCAGGGTCTATTGGTGCTGTCAACGGTGGTGCTGCTGCTTTTGATCGCGCTGCTGCTGCTGTTGGCGGTGCTGTTGCTAATTTTGTCCGCGGTGCTGCTTTCGGTGCCACTGCCGTAATCTTTTCGATTGCTGCTACGGTAGATGCTGCTGCTGTCGCTGTTGCTGATGTTGTCCCCGCAGCGAGGGACGTTCTTCGGCTATGTTGTGGTTTGAACTTATCTACCCCCGTTTCTTGGGAAGGGAGGACACTTATGGACTTACGCGCAGGGACGGCTGCAGCCTTGGCGTATGTCCCTGGTAGTGATGCCCTGGAAGTCGATGGTCTGGGGTCGGGTCTGGGTGGAGGCACTGTGGGCGTCATGGCGTGTGTGGCGATGCGCCTGATCCATAGGCGTGTAGCCGGGCGCAGTTTCTCGACGGCCGCCTTTAGCGTTCTGTTTGTGTTTGGCCTTACCGCCTTTTCCAACTCGGTGGTGAGTCTTTCCAGCTCACACACGAATTGGTAAATAAGTTCAGGTTCAGGGAGGGTATCCTTGATCAATGCTAGGGTCGTCGCCGGTGTCTGTTTGTGTTTTGGTTTGTATCGATTTATATTCATATTTAGGTCCCACGTAAAGCTGGGAAATAAGTTTCCCCTGCCGCAGAGCCCGCTTACGCCAGGGAGGCTGGATACAACGAGGGGACGCCAAGTACCTCGAGGGAATCGTTAATGATACAATTGTTTAACCACCTTGTACCATTCACCCCGTAGGCACGATGTCTGACACCGTGGGGTTAGGTGGGTTGCGCGTCAGGGCCCAACGATTTGCATCGCTGGGGGGCTCCCTGTCGCGGCTGAGTCTCCCTCCATAGAGGCGTTTTGGAAGGAGGACCCGAGTGCGGCTCTCCTAGCGGGGCTAGGTTAGCAGCAACCAAGCGGTTCGAACATCGCTCCTCTGACCTAGGCCAGCTGAGTGATAGCCGTTCCACCTGTCTGCTCCCAGGGTGCACCACGAGGAGGTCTGAGTCCGGCTTTGCACCCCAACCTAACCTAACCTAACCTAACCTAACCTAACCCAAAAATATATTGTTAATATGATTAACCTGGTTTGGTTACAAAATACGGATTTTTTAAATATGTTTTTACTACCGTAGATTATTTCATCTATGTAGGTATCCTTCCCCCCCCCCCCCCCTCCGACCCCCCCCCCCCCCCCGGAGAATTATATATTGTTATTTTTTCGATTATTCTATAACTGCTTCATTTTGTTTTCATTGCGTTGCTTATTTACGACTATGAAGCTTGAGGCTCATTGAATATAAATAAAATAATTTCTAATCAGACTCCTTTGTAATTAATATCTTTTTTGTTGATTGTTTTTGGTCAAATCTATTTTATTTCTTTTCATTTTTATTTATATCGTTCATCTGCATTTATGTTGAAGCAAACGTAAAATTGTCATAGTGAGCAAATACATTTTTAATTAAAATAGACAAGTGATCGGTGAGTGTGGCTGCAAGCGAGCGCGCTTGCTAGCCGGCCGGGAAACTCAGTATTTGAAGCCGAGTGAGGCAGTTAGTTTTCCCCATATTTTCAATTCCGTCATAATTATACATTATCTCCTCATCCGGAGATAAGGAAAACATTTTATTGATTTTTTTTATAAACATCGAGGCAAGTCTCGTCAAGCTGGACACATACAGTATGTAACAAAAGAGCGTAGCTGGCATAAGTTATAAAAAAAATTAAGTTTAGCATTGGATAATAATGAAACACGTAGTTAGTAATACATACTTAAATGCTTTATTATCAATAAGGTGTCCAGTTTCTTCCATTGTTCATAATAGCCAGGCATATTCGAGGCATACTTTCAACTAATTTTTCTGCATATTCACGGGATAATGACCTCCATATGGCCTTTAAATTGCAAGTAAGCTCGGCGGCAGTTAGCGGTTTTTTTTTCGAAGTTTAAGCACCATCAACGCCCAAACGTTTTCAATTGGTTTGCGTCAGAAGATTGTGAGAGCCAATCCAAGACCTCGATGCCTTTATCTTGTTTCCACGTGCTGCATAGGCGACTTCGGTGTTTGGGGTCATTATCTTCTTGTAATATCCATGATTCACTTGGGCCTAGGAACAGTCTTTGGGCAGATGGTAATAATGCTTTTTGGTATATTTGGTTCATCCTTGCAGCATTCAAAGTTCCGGTAAACAAGTTCAAATTTCCATAACCACGTTTTGAGAAGCATCCGCAAACATGCAACTTTACCAGATGTTTAACAGTTCTTTCGACCAGTCTGTTATCTACAGTTGACCAAGCACAAGGTGAGATACTAGTTGCCTAAAACGAAGCTTCGTCAGAAAAGATTATTTTGTCCCAGTCGCGGTCTTTGTTTTCTTGTGCCTAGGACATTCTTTTTTTAACGCGATTTTCTGAAAAGAGCGGTTTCTTCAATGTGCTTCAGTATTTTAACTTAATCTCCATAAAACGTCTTCTTATTGTAGCTAGATATATATATATATATATATATATATATATATATATATATATATATATATATATATATATATATATATATATATAGTTCTTTTTGCTTCAGTTTTTCTTGTGCAGATCGCAAAAATAGACATGGGTTTTTCAAAAATAGGTTAGTAATCCGCTTATCCTCGGCGGACGACGTTTTTTTTGTTTTACCTCGTTCTGGTAGGTCATCGACGTGTTTTGTTTCTAAATATTGCTTCTCCCACTTGGTCACAAACGCTTTTGACCTATTCATACAATTTGCAGCCTGTACGCGTGACATTTTTGGTCCTTTAGAATGCGAGCAAAGGAACACTGCCTCGTAGCGGGAAGCATACGCGGCACTCATCTCTGGAAATGTGCACTCTGTGCGAAGCAAATACGAAAACTGCGTAGTTTTTACGATGCATTAAGGGCAAAACGTTGAACTACCTGCTTGTTTCTTTTGTTTTGCAAAAAAACCCCGAAAACATTTTTTTACAGTGGTCACGTTCTTGAAAAATACACTGTACGACATTCTTGTGTGTTTACAAACTCATCGTTCTCAAATCAACTGTATCCCGACAGCGCGCGCAAATAGAATAAAGATCCGAAAACAATGTGATATCTGGGAAGTTCCCATCACTTATTCAAACTTTATTCGAACAGAAATATTTTTATCCATGACGACAGAAAATACCCGCCATGAACACAAAAGCTGCAGAAATTCCGTAAACATTTGCAAATGTATAGAGTAAAAAGTGAAATACTCGGAGTCGGCCGAAGGGGTTGCGTTTGAGCTGCCTTCGAGTGAGCCCTGCGCGGGGCCCGAGCTCACGACCTGACCCGCAACCTGCTCCAGGCGTCGCTGAAGATATGTACACTGCTGCTTTTAAATCAGTTTTTATTTAAGGTAGGAAATTAAACTATGTAGAAAATGGCTACATGTTAATATGAAATGGTTTAGTTGCTTCTAGAGACTTTCTTATTACAATTACTAAAAGGAGGAAATTTATTACAGGTAGTCGAGGAAGATATTTACTGTGTCTTCCGGGTCTTGCAGTGACGGCTGGAACATATGTTTCGTAAAATAAAATAGTACAAACTTTATGTCTGATATGATGCAGTTCGTTATATATATAAATATATATATATATATATATATATATATATATATATATATATATATATATATATATATATATATATATATATATATATATATATCGTCCAATAAACATTTTTTATCCATCTCCCTGACTCCGTAATACAAAAAGCCTACCCCATACTGCTCCAGCTGACCCCGTCTTTAAAATTGAAAACCTCGAAAAGAAAAATTAAAAGTATATATTTCCAATCTTCTATGATATTCTAGGATTATGCGATTTTTTAGTAAATTTGGTACACCATTAAAGGGGGAAGTTCAGACTGGTTCAACACTTTCCCCGTAGCGAGACTGGAAGCAGATTGCTCGCCGGCACTCGACTCGAGCCAGACGGCCACTCGCCGCGCTTTCATCCGGAGGACTTTTGGGGGATGTTTATATCATATTTATTGATTAAATATTTCGAAATATTGCTCGCCAGCGTGTCGTTGTTGATTACAAGAAATAAAATACTATTAGATGAATCACACATTTTTTTAAGTCTTAACTGTCTGGATATGTTTGAGTTCAAATGACATCAATCAGCATACAAACAAGTTTCACGTATATGATATTTTCAGGGTACAAATAAATACATCTGCTTAATTGAAGAAATTTTTCAAATGAAACGCTGAAACTTGCAAATGTGTATTTATTTTATGGAACTCCTGACAAATGTCTTTTTGCGACATTTTTGTAAGACCCCATTAAGAGTGAATCGTTTAAATAAAAAATAATAATAATAAACACGACGACCCCACCCCCTGTCGGCAGAGGGCAATGTAGATTGCACCGGGGCAGAGGCGAGAGCGGGAGTGGCTAGACAGGGGGGAGGGGAGGGGAGGGGAGGGGAGCGGGGAGGGGGGGGGAGGCAGACCTACCGCAACAAAAAACTGGCTGCACTCTCACGGCGGGGGCGCCCGACCTCCCTCGCGGCGTCGGCTGTAGTTTCCTTAGAATGAAATTTTAGTTTATTGAATGTTTTTAAATTTAAATGTTGATTGGGAACCTCCTTTAAAAGTTTAATCTGCCGGTCTAATTTTAAAAAAATGTCTTTACCGATGTACCTCGGGAGCGGGTGTTGAGGATGTGTCCATTTGTATTTATTTTCATGAAATAATTCACGAAAGTCCCCTAGAGCTCATCGCATATTCATTCAGAGCGCTTTTTTCATAAAAGCAGTACATTTTGTTAAAAGTGTATTGTAAATTAATATGATCGAATCTTTTTTCCAGAAAACATTTTTTTCAATAGTAAATAACGCGCATCGCTGAGCTGTACTGTGGATACTGCCATAATTTTATTGGCTTAATTCATACTCGGCTTGAAATACGTATTTATTTTAATTAATATTCAGTGTTTGAATCTCTGTAATCCTTTACCTTTCTAGAGGGGTACAGGATAATTATCCTGGAGCTATTAAATTTTTATCTTTTTTTCGTCAGAGTACAGAAGATATTTTATATTAACCCTTAACTGCATGATTTTTTATTTTTCCGTGAAAAAAATCGTAGAGTTTGGAAATGATGTGTTATTTCAGGGAAAAATAATTAAAAAAATATTTTGTATATTTTTCATATGTTTTATAAGAAAAAAACAGAGTGCTACATATTGGTCACATTATGTAGTGGTAGATACATTCCTTTTAGAAATACAAAGAATTTTTTTTAAACGAAATAAAAGAGTGGTAGGTCTTAAATAGATCTTTATTGTATCAGTGGCAAAAATTACTTACAAATTCACAAAAATAATTCATTAATTGATTTATTTGAATACCTCCTAAAAGGGGTACTCTCGATAAAAATAGAAAAAAATGAAATTAAATTTAGGAATAAAAAATTAAGATAAAATGGTAGTCAATTGTTCAGAATGCAAATAAGGACATACAGTGCAAGGATGACTTAAAATACGATACAATTATTCGTGGAATTTTATGAAGCAGTTATTCTTATTTGTCAGAGGTGCTCTCTGCTCTACCATAACTGCACTTAATACGAGATACACCGGTGCACTTTGGATATTTGCACCTCTGTCTGATCTCATGTATTGGCCAATGGGCGAACTCATCAGTCCTGATGTGAAGGGGCGGTGGCACATATTTGTTTGTCAACTAATAAATTTGGTTCTTTGGGAATGTTTGAAAATTTATAGGTCTCGATTATAGGTCTAATTTTGTGTAATTTGTCGTATTTATCATGATCTTTATCAACAATAGCAAAATTATCATTGAAATGGATAGTTGATTTTATTAATTCAAATTTGTTAATAGACATGGCCGAGATTATGTTTTCTACACCGATATCAGGCCGCCAGTATGATCTCGTATAAGGCAATGGTACCACCGCCATGTATTGCAAAATTCCCAGGAATTTTCTGATATAAGTATTCGTTTTGTTTGTTAATGTTCCATATAAATTAGTTTTTTCGCATATAAAGGAAATGAGATCTTCATCGATAAAATACTAGAAGAAATCCAATGGAGCCGTCGTTTTGATTATTTCATCTGCCAACTTTGAAGATCCTTTGAAATTCATCGAATCTTCATCAAATTTTATATTCTTATTTGCCCATAAAATCCTGTTGTTACTTATCTCTTTAGAATGAAATTTCAATGCTGGTTCAGGTTTTGGTTCAGGTTCTGGTAAAGGTTTAGAGCTTTGAATGATAGAAACCTCTTCATCATCAAAACTGTAGTCACTATCATCCCAATTTTCCATGATTTCCAATATTTCCTTCTCGGAAAATCGTTGATTTTTTTTATTCATTCGAAAAATATACGATAAAAATATAAAAAAATTTCAATGGAACGTATAAATTGTCAAAAGTAGTAATTCAGTCACGCTTTGTGAATAATATATTAGGTACCACACAAACATAACGTGACCAATTTGTTACATAAAGAAAAAAAACCATATCTCATAAAATACAAAAAAAAAACTAAATAGTAATAATGGATTATGAAAATAACTTACTTTGAAATGTTCAAATAATTTTTTCAAGTAGAAAAAAGATCTCCAATAATGTGTATCACTAGTTTATAAATCGCGTTTTCACTCAACCGCCAAAAATTGGCAAATGGCTTCTTGTAATATGGATTGTGTCTATTCTAGTGCTGTTAGTGGAAAAAAGTTGAACTAAATTACTTCGACAGGTACAAATTATTGGTTAAAAAATTAAATGGTTGATATCATGAGTTTTTATGGGGCTTTAAAAAAAGGTTTTACGGTTTGTGACCGTTCTGTTGTGAGATGCAGTTAAGGGTTCAAAACAATATGAAAGTACAAAAAATTCTCGATTTCGGTAATACAAAATTTAAATTGAGCCGCGACCCTTCTTTGACATTTAATCTGTTTGAAAAGTTTCATAAGATTGAATTTTATAAAATAGTATATTTTGGATTGACAGTTAACAAAAATAAATAAATAATTTTTAGTAACAGTTACTTGATTCCTAATAGCTCTTTGGCAATGAGGGTTAAGTATTCGATAGTTTTAATATTCATGTCATTAATTTAAAGGATACATTGAAGTAATTGAGTACCGCAGGCTAGTATAACACAATTTTATTTAAAATTGTCTATATATGTTTTATTTAACATAGGCAGTATTAATATGTTGTCCAAAACACTATGTATTGTTTTTATGTCATATTAATGTCATGGTTTTTTAAACCAATAGAATATCGAACCTAAATCCTTGTCGCCACTCTTATCTACTACACCAGCGACCGTGAGAACACCGTGAATAATTATTAATACGGCTATTACCTGGGGGGTGGAGGAGGGGTTCTGTCTAGCCGCCCCCGCGCTATTGCCCCCGCCCCGCCCGGTCAGCCGCATTCAAATAACGCGACAGGTTTTGTAAATTGCACATCCAGGCTGATGGAGAAATAATCGAGATTCTGTGCAATAATAAATAATCACTACAAATTTCAATAAATATGACTAGAATTTAACAACAACTCTAATTGTTAATATAACTGAAGTGACCATGAAGTCCCGTACGGGTGAAATAATAAGGTTTTTCAATTCTGTTAAAATTATGAATTGCTTGTATATGAAGTTCTAAAGCTACACATGGAGCAACAAATCGCGGTCGCGACCAACAAATTGCACAAGGTGTGGCCATATACCAGTAGTTTGTGAGATTTCGCTGATATTCACTGGTATATGGTTACTCCTACATATTCTGAAACATCTTTACTATGTAATTAGTTAAACTATATATTTGTGTTTGTTGGGTAATTTGAATTTATCGAGCTTCCTTAGCAGTCATAATAAAAATTAATTAAAGAATATTTTCATATATTCACTAAACTATTTTAGACAAAACAAATGTACTACTTATTTTTTTATAGCTTTAAGTATTGACTGAGTGTAATGATAGACATATTTTCACTCAAAAAATATTTGACAAAAAATTATATGAATATATGATAGGAACCTATTTTAACCTCTTATCGATTACAATTTTTGGTAAAAACTCATTCGAACGACTTGTCAGTTGAGCAGAATGCCTCTATAATCGCGCACAGCCTGGCTTGCTTTACTTCGTTCCGCCCCGTCTGCGCCCCCCACCCCCACCCCCATGGCGGGTGGTGCTCGATAGCCTCCGTGCGATCCAATGCATCCCTAAGTTAATTAGCGAATGTACAAAATTGGCACTGTTCTGCAGGTAATTAAGAAACAAACGAAAGCTACAAAATGTGACTCGGCTGGTGGCGACTGTCCCGCCTGGTGATGATCGCCACGGGGACAGTTCCTATCGTTGCGAATACTCAACATCGCTTATCCAGCTTCAGCCGCCAAGGTTTCCTTCGCGCAAAGCACTGCACACCGGCGGAGTGAGGGACCAGAATGAACATGTTTATAAGCTTGCAGGAGTGCAATCAATCGATTCGGGAAAAATGTGACACGGAATCCTGCTTATCATGTTTCATAACAATGTGTGACTCAGCCTTTAGATCATAGGTTCCCTACGGGGGCGGTACCGCCCCCCAGTGGACGCTGGAGATTTCCAGGAGGGCGGTGGCGGGTCCAAGGGAAAATTAATGAAATTTTTGCATTAAAAATTTTTTGATTTGTGCAGTAGATTTTTCACAAAAAAACGAGAAAGTAATCAAAAAAACGAGAAAATGATCAAAAAAACTCGAACAACATTTTTTTTTACCTGGTCTACAATAAATAATATACAGAAAAAAATAATAACTGTTATTTTGCGCAAAGGGGGGCGTTAGAATTTTCTTGTCAAGGTGGTCAATAAAAGGTTGGGAGCCTATGCTTTAGATGGTGAAAGCGCTGACAAATAAACATGTTGCACTTTTCGCATTTGTCATATTTATATAAAGGATTAATAATTTTGTTTGGGTTTTTTTTTGTTGTTGTGAATAACGTCTATATTGCTAACAATCCTAAACTAAAAACAGTAAAAACGTGTAAAAATAATCCTGAAGACCGCCATTTAGCGACGACGTCGTTGAACTAACAACTCTAGAAGGTTTTTTATTGTCTGCGGCATTCGAATGGTCGTCGGCGATTTTTCGGCTCAGTGATTAGACCGCCGACACTTAACCGGAAGTTCGTCCACTCGATTCCGCGACTCGACTGGTAAAAAAATACAGACCACATTGAACGGCCACAGAATCTATATTTAATTTTTCATCAATAATTGCTTTATAAAATTTACGGTGGCGTTCGATCTTCGCTCGCTGGCTTTTAATTTTTATTATAAAAAAAGTTTTTTTGTATTACAATAACTTCTAAATATATTTCGTGCTCCTCTAACTTTAAATCAATTCGTATATCGTTTGACAATAATTTAATGAACAGAATCAATTATAATAAGTTTACCTAATAAGTCAAATTAAAGGGGAAAAAAGAGGGGCTTTGTGCCTTCGCGAAAGCTATGCCGGTAGCAAGCTACGCCGCCCAGGTATGCCCAGGTATGCCCAGGTAAGCCAGGTCGGTGCGGCGGAGGCTGCCCCGGAGGCTCTTCCGGCATAGCCGGCTGCGCGCGCTTCAGGATGCCCAGCACCTCCGTGGTCCAAGGCTTTTCACCAAATCAATATTTTCAGGTTGAGTTTACTAAATTGTAATTTACTTCTGAAATTAATCATAATAATTGTTCGATATAGATCGGCGACCGCCATTGTTTTCATTTATGAACAAGCAAGGGAAAGAGGGAGGGGGGGGTTTGTGTATAAAACCACGCGATCAAGCTCGAGCTCGCTCTCTTCCCTTAGCGTGGCAGCGGACTGCTACGGTCTTACATCGGCTAGTAGGGACACCGTAATTTTAATCTTATAATTTAACCTTAAATAAAGATATGTGCGCTGGAGATCATCTTTCACTACGAACGGTGAACAAGATAACGACCACTTACCACGGTCGAGAGTACGGCTCGAGTCCTCGTAGCACGTTTGGTGACTAGACTTACAACCTAGCAAGAACCTACGTGAAATTGGTGCCACCAGGTGGAACTGGAGAGGAGCGAGTCCCGTTCAATAATATAATCATAGTTAGTCTACATGATATTCGTGAATTGCGAACCGTTTTATTAAGACTTATTAATCTTTAACTTTTATCTTACTTACCGGTATTTATCAATGCCGGTAAGACAATATAGCACTAATACTAATTAGACCTCAACAGGCCTATCGAAAAAGAAGTCTGCTATATGGACAGGCGATCGCTGTTTGCCAAACCTCGTTATTTATTTGGGTAGGTAATCTAAAAAAATATATTTGTAAAAATCTTTTGTTCGTCGACTGTAGAGAGTACGCAATTTTCTGGAATTTGACCAATTCGGATCGGTGGTGATGGTAACGTGTGCTTATTCCGTACGCGCTGCAGCTACATTTATTTTGTGTTTGATCTTCATCTTCATCATCGACCCCGAGATAAGAGGCCTTGCAACTCGAAGTAAATATATACAAATAGTAATAATATAAATTATTAATATAACGTATTATAAACAATTGTAACGATTAGATACAAAAATCAAATATATATGTACTCTGGCATTATTCCGTTCGATATTTGAATGTTTTCGTAAAGGGCTCCAAACGTAATCGCTCCGACAGAAGGCTGCCATCTTCCCCGCCCCCGCCCCCGCCCCGCTAACTACGTTTGGGCACTTCCGCCGCTAATGCCCGCTCCCCTCCACTCGAGAATGGCGTCCAACGTGATTAATGGCGGGTTAATCTATCGGCCCTGCCCCCTCCCTGCCCCCCCTGCCCCTCCTTGCCCCCTCCCTGCCCCTCCCTGCCCCCCCCCCCCGCCACTCCCTGCCCCCCCCCCCTGCCCCTCCCTGCCCCCTCCCGCCCCCCGGCACCGCCATGCCGCCCCGGCTGGTGTGTTCGCGCCCTTCCGCATATTCCATATTCAAATAAATTCGCAATTCCAAAACGAAAATGTCCGCCGGTTGAATTTGATTTGATTGAAGTAATAAAATAGTTTTAAAGTGGATAACTATATTTTATATTTTTTGGTAGAAAGGACCCTTTGTATTTCAAATAAATCCTAAAGATAAAATATAATCATCACAGGACTCGATAAACGGTGAACTATCCGCTCACAGTATATCTGACACTCGCGACGGAAATCGCAGGTACATAAATAAAATTCAGTATTATTTTATTAAAATGTATATCTTTTAATTAATAACCTCGTTGGTGAGATTGATTATTTAAAATGTTAATTTAGTATTTAAAATGTTTTTTTAAGGTAGTCGATTCACACTACTAGAAGAACGCGGGATTTTTTCCAGACACAGGCGTTCCGGGCATCCCCGCCGCGGCCCGGCCGGGGAGCGAGAAGGTCAATGCGGTTATTAGAGAAATGCTCGACACTCTCGCCTATTCTAAAGTGAGCAGTATAGCATTTTGTCTCCCTAGATCGTACAATGACAGGTATAAATACTCACTACTAGACGCAATCCGCAATTGAACAAAGGAAAGCTGTTCAAAAGAGGTGAAACTCAGATCAGTGAAATTCACACCTATTTTTAAATAACAAATAAAAATATCGTCGCATTTGGAAGCTTACGCAAAGCTCTATTTTAAAAAATTTCAAAAAATTCCATAAACTAACAAGTATGTTAACTTATCAAAATATTTTTCTATTTAGATAGATTTTTTTTAAATATATTCTACATAAATCACGATATATGCGTAGGATACAAAAAGCGCGCTTGAATTCTGTTTTCCAATGCAGACCCTCTGGAGAAGGCGTCCGCCCCCTCCCCCTACCGGCTGCAGCTCATTCAGACTTCCCGCCCCGCCCCGCCCCGCCCGAGGTGAGCCAAGGTCAGGCGGGGGCGGGGGCGGGGGCGGGGCGGGGGCGGGGGCGGGGGCGGGGGCAAGGGGCCCAGCGCGAGTGACGCACCTCTCCGTCTATATTGCCTTGGGTGTATAATTTAGGTTAGTCTGCGGGTTTGTATGCTGCCGCGAAATATCTTTTCTTTTTGAGAATTTCGCCTATTAATTGTTTAATTGTTTATTGTTGATTATTACTGTCTTTGTTCAAATGCACGGTTGAAATCACGGTTCCCGTATTTTCTATTATGTCAATATTATTTATTGAAAAAATTTCCTACTTTTTCTAAAAATCAATGAAAATTAAATTTTTACTTAGTATACAGGATTGAATATTTATTTTTTTAACTTTATTTGACGTTTGAGACTGTCGGTTTTCACTAAAACGTCAGCAGTGAGCTTCCTTGTCTCGTACACGGAGGTGACAAATATGTATGATCATGCGTGCGAGCCTGCAGCGGCTTCCCGCCACTGTACCTCTTCTGACACATTTAACATTGGCATGTCTGCAGGGCGGGACCGTCTAGACTGCAGCGGGGAGGGAAGGTGACCGCCGCCCAGATTATCCGCCCAAGGTGGAAGTGTCGGCACGTGTCGCTCCCACGTGTCGCTACCACGTGTCGCTACCCCGCGTCGCTACCACGCGCCGCAACAAATTACACCGTACGGCTCGGCTCTGCTTTCCGTATCCGATATTCATATTTTTTATTCGACTTTTTTAACTTTTATTATTTTTAACTATCGTCATATGTACAACAATAAATATATATTTTTTTATACTTAACCGAATAAGATGTTCATTTTTAATGTTTGATAAGGTTTATAAAATTGCTCGAGCATTAGAGAAGTATCATTTCTACTCCTCGGAAAACAATTTTTTATGATATTTAAAAAAAAAAGTTGCATTTCATTAATTAATTATTATTAGAAACTTTATGATTTTAGTATTAAACATGTAAAGAAAATATATTCTCTTAATTTGATTTATCGGTAAAACAATAGGCAGTCGATAGAATAGTCGTAACGTTCCTCAGGGGGCGCCATCAGTGCTGGCATTTGACTGAACTGTCAGAGATTGCCGAATTAAATGTTAATTATAGTTTTAGTTTTAGTAGGACTGTACCGGACGTCATATCACTTGATCGTCGGGATTTACGCGCTGAAGTGTCCACGTGCATATTTGCAGGTGTGCGATGGAATATTATCCCTTCTAAGTGCCCACCTGCACATTTGCAGCGGAATTCTAGGTTTATGACGGTGTATATTGTTTGAGCGCGCCGCTAAGAGGTGTTTTCCCCAAGAAAGGTACAGAGAAGATCCCAGATTTAAATGGCCAGCTGTGCTGCTAATCCCTTTAGAGATCTCTTATGTGCACTGTTTAGAGCGCCGCTAAAAGGTGTTTTCCCCGGCTTGGGTACAGGAAAAATCCCAGGGTTTAACTAACATCTGTACATTCCTGTTGTTGATCCCTTTTGGGTTGTTTACTTTTAACATTCCAATGTACTCATATTTTCTGTATATAAACCCCATGACCGGGTCCAATAAAACCAGAGTCAAGAACGAGTTGTTTCTGTGAACACCTCCCTTTCCTGCGACGTATCTCTCTTGCGATAAGCTTAGTAAAGATCAGCCTGAAAACTGCTCTCCCTGCGTCTGATGCCAAGCTGAGAGATACGAAGCACCCATCCCTGAAATCCAACACACCTATAAATAAATACAGTCTTTATACGTGCCGTATAAGGACTATAGACTTTAATTGTCGTTTCTTTGTTTACAGGTAAGATATTAAACTTGTATTAAACTAAGAAACTATTATTACTATGTATTTAAATGTTAAAATAAAGAACTTTGTTTACAGAGCATCGCCATTGTTTATATCGTCTTATAACATAAAAACGGAACGTAGTAATCTCTCTCCAAAAAAAAATTATATATCAAGAAAACCTCTTTTTTTTAACTACATTAAAAAGTCCTTTGTTAAGCCCAAAGTTAAGTTAATTCCAAAAGCTAAGGAAAAATGATGTAATTTTTTGTTTTTCGGGAGTATATTTTATAATACGAAGAATTTTTTTTTTTCAAATATTGACCATGATATGCTAAATTAACCCAATTCATAATAATAATTTTAATTTAATACTTTTGTGATTTTTCCACACGTTTAATTTTATCGGCATTATCCAACTGAGCTGTTGATAAAATTAACGTGAAAGGTTGACGAAATCGGTCACCAATAAAATTAAGCATGTGGAAAAGTCACAAAAGAATTTCATTTCAAATATTAAAATGGCATTCCACCGAGCAGTCTCTGGTAAAAATATCGAACACTTAATTCAGAATAAAAATTCTGAACGTTGCTTATTTACGGTTCGCTGTTCTGAAAGCTTAAAGATCATAGTAATAATTTAAATAAAAAGTTAGCAACAAGTGTTACAATAATTATATATGAGACAATTCCATTTCATAAATTCTCGCAAATATTTTCATAGGAAACCGTATTGTATATTCTGTTACGTGAAATATACTGTCCTAATTATTTTAATTATATATTTAAATATTTGAAACATAATTTTTTCGACTGTTTGTTTCATTTCGGCAACTGTTCGACAGCATTCGCTCATAGGGTCACGCTGATTGTACGTTGTTAATTTGACTCAATACACGTACATGGAGTGGAAATCAGGATACTGTAATTTTAAAGTGATTATGTATGTCAAGTTTTCCTCACACCTGGAACAACCCTAAAGTATAATCGAAATATTGAAGTAAGCCCAGCATTCAGTCGGAGGGCCTCCGTGTCTTCTGGCGCCCTCGGGAGCTCTGCGTCCGAGCTCGGGTGCCCTGGCTTGGGGGGTAATGTGAATTACGAGTTTTCCACTTATCAAAAATTTATTACCGGTCAACATATTTATATGAAATACATTTCAAACTGGAAACGCGAAGGTTAAAGACAAACTTACAAATTTATTTAAATTTCTACATTCCAGAAAATGTGTATCGCAACATAATTTTTAATAAATTATAGAGACAAGTTATTATGTTTGTGTGAATCTATTTTTGTTAAATTTAACTCGATTGTTATGACCTTCCACAAAATGTTTACAGCGTTTCGACAACAAAGGTCTTCCGAACACCAGACAGTAAAACTGAAACATCAATCAGTATTCATGAATATTTCATGAAACTGCGTGATGCTCCATGTAATGGAAACCGAAAGCTAGGCTCACAAAAAATACTGACATTAAAAAGTATTAATATATTTGGTGCCATTTTGTTATCTCTGCTATCTCAGCTATCAAATGTCAAAGCAGCATGTCGTAAATACACGTGGCTTATAATTTTTTTAAATGTATTTATATTGTAATTTTTTAAATATTTTATTTTGGTGACGTAGGACTTGCCAATTTACAAGTCAAATACGGAGTCCTCTTAAAAAATGTATCCTATGTAAAAAAAAAAAAAAAAGCTCCGCAGTGGAAGCACATGCGCTATGAAATAATGTGAAATCGAATAACGCAAAGCATTTTTAATAATGTGATACTGGTGGCCTAATTTCAGGCGCACGAGGCTGCTCCGAGACAATGTCCCTAGTTTGATAGATTTTATAGGAAAGCACCAGGTTTTAATACGGCTCGTAGTATAGTGATTATTTATATGCATACAAACAGTAATTATTTTTTTTGGGATCTATTTCTATATCTATTTCTAATGTCAAATAAATTCTGCGGTGATATTTTTTTAAAGGACAAGACAAATCTCTAATACATAAATAGATGACACACACAAACATTTTCATCCTTTTGTTTGTGTCGTCATTTTTTAAATATTCGAAAAAAATAATTAAAAATAAATCTGTACATCGTGTACATATTTTATTTTTCAAGTATATTTTTAAAATAACGAAAAATTGCTTAGATTATAAAACAATCAATACAGTACAATAAACATTTATAGTCAAAAGTTAACTTTTTATAACTATGTAATTAAAAAGAATTACACCCATTCGGTGTCTCCCACCTCCCCTTCTCTCATTTCCGGTCACTCTGTCCCGCTCCTCACTATTTACCCAACAATTTAATCACTAAACACAGTTCGGCCGGCCCGGTCGGTTTCCCATTTTAGATAACATTATTGAATTTACTGAATATTGCTATGCTTCTTATATCTCACATTGGAAAAATACCTTAAAATATTTAACTCAATCCTTACTTTTACCATGCTTTTGTTTACAAATTTATGGAGATAACTGAGAAATTATTAAATATATATATACAAATTTATAGTAAAATCTAACAAATATTAAGGTTGAAAATAATTTATTATTTTCGTGTTAATTGAAATAAATAATTAAAAAAACATAAATCGTCCAAAAAAACAATTAACATCATACTTGTTACGATTATCAATAGAGAATATCGCGATAAAAATGCAGAATGCTATTCAATTTTTAATTATCTTACAAAACAGTTATACTAGTGTACAGTCAGGGACTTCTGCAAGCGCCCCACGAGCAATGAAAATATTGCTTTCACCAGTGGTGTTGAATATATTATTAATTATTACATCGTGAGTTTAACTCTCATTTTAAATATATAATGACTTTTAATAATGTTGTGTAGACAACACTTGTTTTTTTTATATGTTTTACCATAAGAATAAGCTTAAATTATTTTATTTCTTATGTCAAATAAATTGAATAATTCATTTTATTGAAAAAATATTCGTGTACATATAAATATTTACTAACTTTAAAAAAAGAAACCATTATTCAAATATATGTGCGCTTATCGACAAATTTCAGTGTGGGCTCACGAGTTCATACACAAATTCAATTACTCTGCAAAGGTGTGAAATCTCAGAAACAATATTTTTGACAAAGTTTTGTCCAAAAATACGCCACGAGCGGATAAAGATTAAATTAAAATCGTTCCACCCGAAGCGAAGGACAGCTTTTCTTTTAATATTGTAATATTGTAACATTGTAACATTGTAACATTGCACAAACTAAACACTCGCGTCCGCGCATATCGATCCGAGGTAATGGAAACTCATTTTAGTCTCAATTAGTAATATCTTTTCGTAGTCTTTGTCTGTGATTTGTGTCAGTGGCTTACAATAAATTTTGATTGTACTGTTATTTTATTCGAGGAATTAGCACGATTCGGTTGGTGTTCAATTGAGATCTTCAGATAATAAATCGAGTCATCCTCCGCACCTGTCGACCCTCTTCCCGGCGCTCGCGCTGCAATGACGTTGGTTAGATATGTGCTCTTTGGATACTTTTCATTCCCGGGTGTTGTGTTGCTTTATATTTTGTATTTTTCGACTGTCTTCAGGCTCAATACGTAATGCAGCACGATATCCAAGAAAAAAACAATATCTATTAACAGCGACTGCCAAAACCTACGAACACATTGATATGTGCTTATGTATGTTTATTCAATCATTCTTTTTTTTTTGTTCGTCATTGTTTTTTCCGTAATTTAGGTATAAACCAAAGTTTAATAAATCTGATCGTGGAATCGATAACCTACACTACCCTTTAAGAGATAGAGAAATACCAGAAAACAGCGAGATTTTCTTTTTCTGCAATTTTCTTTCTCTTCTTAGCTGAAGAGAATCTTGGAATTTTAAACATCGATGGGATCAACTCGGAGGACATCGCGGACGATGTGATGTAAAATTTCTTATCAATTCCTTTTACTGTTTCGCAATGACTTTCGAATATATCTTTTTTTTTAATCTTTAGTAAGTGTTTGATTAAACGCGTAAGTTTATTATTTAATAAAACCATGAACACTGTCTCAAGATGAATTTATGCTCGGTGAAATGGTCGCCAACCTCCTTTGAGAGGAAAACTTGATGAAGAAGACACGTTTTACCGACTAGTTGTGTTACTGAGCACCGGAGATCTGGCGAGGCTGGCGAATCGTCTGTCGGACATCTCGGAATCTGACGGCGATGCTGTGATGACGGCCGTGTCGAGCAGATCGGTTTCATGGAACTAAACGCGAGAAATCTCAGGACCTGAACGCGTCCTTCTCATTTCAATACCTTACAAATTGAAATTTGTCAGATGATTGTGTAGCGGTCAGTGTAAATACACCGCTACATTATTTGTCTTGTTAAGCTCCGCCCCTACCGCAGGTAGAGACTTTCTAATTTTACGACAACCCCTACAACCCTAGCGATAAGGCCACCCACGCCACAGAGAGACGCAGACACTCGACTAGTAACCACGTAATATTCTTTTGTCCATCATCTTAATAAACGAATACGCAAACATTTCGCCAGCCTTTTGATCTACATCCATTATCATAAGCAACATAACATCAATGGCGAAAATTGTATTCAATAAAAATATTTATTAGGTACATTAGTAAGAATAGTAGCCGGGTTGTACTATTAAAACAGAAGTATCAGAGTTTATAAAATGATATTTACTTCCGAGCTTACTAGCCTATTTTTGTTCTTTTTTTATCAATTTGTTGAATCTGGAAAAAGCATTCAGAAGCATCTGCGGAAAGCGAGCATCCGAGCAGGCTCTCTTCTTCCTTTCGGGTCATTCCGATAGTCAACTCATAATTTTATCAGAGTTAATGAAAACTATTACTCCAACAGATCGCCGAACTTCGACGGCAAGTTTGATGATTGTTATGAGAATTTCCAAATATGTCCCGCCCCGCATTGCATCCGACTGTCCCGACATCCAATTTTTTTAATAATGAATTTAGTACGGCAAACGAGGGAAAGTCGGCTTTGCGCCGAAGTAAAGTGTGCAAAGAGTTGCAACTCTGTTTGATCGATAACCGGGCGTCGCGGCAGGGCGCGGAGTGCTGCCGGCTTCTGAAAGACCTGGGGAGACCTCCGCCGAGTCTCCGGGGGACGAGGAAATGGCACAAGCCAGAAAAGGTCCAGCGCCAGACTCCGTCCAGGCGCAGCGAAAACTGTAAGCTGGAACGACAACTGAAAAAATTGTCACGGGTAGAAATCTACCCGGAGAACTTTTCGTGCTCTTTTAAATTCCTGCAGACATTTAACTTTAATATTATTTACTTATAGGGTGATACAAGTAAGGAAGGAAAGAATCGCTGCTAAAGAATACGAAGAGAAGTGGGGAGCCACGAAGGACGTCAGGCCGTTCCTCGAAGAAGAAGCGCTCAAGCTAGGTAACCCGACTGTACTCTTATTGATATATTTAATTAGTCATTTGTAATTGTAATGTTATTTTTGCCTAAATTAAAAAACATTAAAATTAAACGATAATAATTGAAGACAATACAGAATACTATTTTCACTGTTTTTTTTAAAGCTTTTTTCGTTTTAAGAGTATTGTGCCAATTTCAACTTATACTGAAAGTAAGGAGAATGGGAATCGGTCCTAACATATACTTATATAAAATCATATATATTTCCATGAGGAATGACCAAAGAAGACTATTGGCACGCTGTGAGAACTCTGAAGCCCCGCTATAGACCCCTCGACCCCCCCGTGACTGTCCAACCGATTCTTCCAGGAGGGTATCCCAAAACATGTAACGGTACGTCCTATGACACATTTTCTCCAATCTGACAAACTCAACATTATGTCAAGAAACATAGAAAAATCATGGATTAAAATAATATTTAAAAAGATCACTTGAAGAAATCTGCTAATTACGTTCACAAAAAATATACATCACTTTCATTCTAATTAATTCAATAATTTTCTCCTGATGAATTATTTTTCTTTCTAGCTTTTCGCCTTAATATAGTTAGCATCTTATTCAAATTGAAATTGTAACAATTTCACTCATAGTTTTATATTTTAAATAATTAAAAAAAGGTCATGAATGAAATGTCCACATATTTATTTTTGTAATGACCAGTTTTGCCGACAGACGTCACTGGCGAAACCGGTTGCTTCATAAATGAATGTACAAAGGATCACTTAAATTGGTTCAGATCGGTTTACTCAGTTAAAAAGTGTAACCAAGCTCTTATGTTTTGTTTATTAGTAAGATATAAAAGAATAATAATATATCAACATAATACATTATCCCATTTCATGTATGAACCAATTACCTAAATATATTTTTTTAACATAATATATGTTGTAGGAATGATAGGATGGCGCAGCGAATTCCCTCTTGAGATAAAAACACCACCCGCAATACCTCCAGGCCCGCCCAAGCAATCATACAGTGTCATATTTCTTGGCTGAGATAATTTCATCGCTGAGATTTCTCAGGAAACTCTAACACTAGATAGAAAAAGAAAATCTCTATGTACGATTTTTAACCCTTTGCACTCGAGGCCCTTTTTGCTCGAGCGAACCAGCAACTCAAGAGAACTAGGCTGCTATCGCTTATTTCATGAGTTTTCTACAGCTAACTAAAAATGATTTCAGACACAATTTTCATGATGCAAAGAAGGACAATTTTTAAACATTAACTTCAATATTTTGGCTTCGTATATTTTATAAAACAATCTCCAAGATGCATCCATGACTTGTCAAGGCAAGTGTCACAGTAGTACACAGTTTGCTGCCTTTTGCCAGGCCTAGGCAGAGAACAAGCCTTGCAATCCTTTTTACTTCCAATTAGAACAACATGGAACTTCTCATTTGATCGGATGTCTTCAGAACTCCTCAGCAAAATAGAAGTCTGGAAACAGCCTTAAATTTACAGCCCGAAAATTTTCAGTTTTCAAGTATTGTAGGTGATTAAGCGGCCGTTTGTTTCTCTGCTTCTTTGCTGAATTATACAGAATTTATGAATTGATAGAGCAGATTTCTTATCACTGGAAAAATAGCTTTCGCCACCATTTTATGAATTTTCTCATAAAACAGTACTTTGATCAACACCATTCATATATTTTATGTGATCAACAATAAAATTCAACTCATCTTCGCTTGAACTAATTTCTTCATCGTATTCCATGCTTATTGGGCTCAGTAACTTTGAAAGAAATATTCCGATTGCCAGGACAATCGAGTTCAAACTAACATCAAAGACAGAGTCTGACCCGCGGTCACGAGCGTTTTTGAGATAAGACATCTCTGTATACATTTTAAAGTACATTGTATCACTCTACACCTCATGAGATTACACACAAAGGGATGATGAATGATGATGATGATGAAGGAATAGGAAACTTAAATAAACATTGTTATCGCTCAATTTACCGCATCGATCCAAGTGGTGACCGAGGCATCGCTCGAGTAGTCGCATCACATCCAGTGTTACCTAAGAGGCACCTCTCGAGCGCAAAGGGTTAATATTTATAAAAATATGTTAAAATCTTGTCCAAAATTCAAATGCGATTAATTGCTATTTCTTATTGTAATACACATTTACATTAAATAGGTAACACATGAACAATGTCTGTAATGAAAGTGAGAGAAATAATATGTCAATATATTTGTGGAAAGTAAGAAATACTTTATTTTATAATTTAAATAAAAAATATTATTTTTATCATGAAAATCTTCGAACTGCATCTGAAACAAAGAAAAGATAATTACACTATTGTTTTAAATTACTTCTAAGTGGAATTAGATCAATTAAAAATTTATGAACCAGAAAAATTTACACCCATAAATATGAATAGCGGAATGACTAGGAAATTAAAACTATTTTTTAATTTGAGCGCTTTCTGAACATTATAAGTGGTTGAAAAAAAAATTATGTATTCTAGCAGCATGTGTGCATATCAAAATAAAGCAATCACACGCTGCCACATGAATAGTACAATTTCCCAGAAAAGGGTTTATTTACATATTTGAACAACTGCATTCTCTAGTTGCTTTGATTGTACTTTGTGGGCGCATTCAGTTTATTTTATTTTTAAACAATTATTTTCAAATTGTACAAAATATTATCAACTGTATTTACATTTAGTATCTATTATAAACAAAAAACAACCAACAGTTTGAGAATATCACAAGTGTTTATTTTTGACTAATATAAATATTCCTCAAATCAATTGCTGCAATAAATTTTTCTGAAATAAAAAAAAACAATGTGTTAACAGAATCTGTCGAACACAACTAACGACCTGGTGTCACCACTAACAGAAATAACTACAGCATCAATATAAAACTGTGAAACTTTTCAATTAAAATTTAATTCTTTAGCAGAAAAATTTATGAAATGCATGGCATAAGTAGGGTTGGAGTTTAAGACCTCCCAATTATAGAAAATTATCCCATGTATAAATATGTATGTGTGAATATGTATTCAACTGAAAAACCACACTACTTTACACGGTAAGGTAGAAACTACACCCATACCTCGCTATACGGCCTTTCGCTATAACGGCCCTTTTCAATTAAGGCACGTTTTCACGGCCAAAAAAACATTTTTTCGATGTTATTTTGTTTACGAGCGTTATTCAGTGTGTGCTCATAGAGCGGCTGGTGTAGACTTGTTTGTGAGTGTTTTATGTACATATTTATTACTGATTGTTACACATTAACTGGAAAAATTGGAAATAATTAGGGACATTTTTGGTACGTAAGTACATATGTATGTATGTAAAAAAATTTTTTTATTAAACTTATTTTAACTATTGATTATATGGATTGAGGACAATAACAAACGGAGAATGCCAATGAGTCAAATGATTATCCAGGAAAAAGCTTTAAGTATTTTTGAAAATTTGAAGAATGGAGATACTAATGAATATGCTGAAGATGTCACATTCCAAGCAAGCCGAGGGTGGTTTGAAAAATTTAAAAATAGATATAATTTGCATAATTTGCAAATGAAAAGTGAAGCAGCTAGCGACGATGAGGCCGCATTAAAGGAATATCCCAAAATTTTAAAGGGAATTATTGAAAGAAGTGGTTATAAACCTGCACAAGTGTTTAACGTAGACGAAACAGGGCTTTATTGGAAGCGAATGCCTGATCGCACGTACATTTCAAAAACCGAAAAATCTGCACCTGGTTATAAAGTGTCTAAAGAACGATTAGCTTTGCTACTTGGTGCAAATGTCGCGGGTGATTTTAAGCTAAAACCACTTTTAATATATTTGTCCGAAAATCCAAGGCCTCTTAAAGGACTAAATAAAAATCAATTACCCGTCATATGGAAACCCAACAAGAAAGCTTGGATGACTTTTGAGGATTGGTTCAAAAATCATTTTTGTACAGAAGTGAAAAAATATTTGCGAGACAATAACTTAACCAACAAGGCTTTGCTAATTTTGGATAATGCAACAGGTCATCCTACTAATTTGTCCGTGCTATCTGAAGATGCCATGATTGAGTACCTTCCGAAAAATACAACAGCTCTGATCCAACCAATGGATCAGGGTGCAATAGCCACTTTTAAAGCATATTACCTACGCCGAAATTTCCGACAACTTATAAGGGAAACCGATGGTAAAGCTTCAATTAAAACATTTTGGAAAAACTATAACATCAAGGATGCTGTTGACAGCATCAGTGAATCATGGAAGGAATTAAAATTAACAACAATGAACCATGTTTGGAAAAAAATATGGCCAGAATGTGTAAAAAGTGTTACATATTTAACAAATTGGAATCGATCCCATTGAATTTGTATTAGAATAATTGATTCCTTATACGGCTTTTCGCTTAGCGGCCAAGATTCGTGGAACGTATCTAGGCCGTAAAGCGAGGTATGGGTGTACTCAGTTCCATTTCTTGTACTTATCACTATAACACGAAATAGCTGAAACATGAAATAGATGACGTACAGTAATACCCTGCAGAACTTTTGTAAATGTAGAAATACAGAACCATTTCCATATATCTTTAGTTACAGCGCTGGCCATAGAGCACAGCATGAAAAACAAAATAATACAGTGACTTTTAATATCAAGTGAAGTAGTTTTCTTTTTTGAATGTACAAAAAGTCGTTTTTAAAAACTATGAATTTTGGTGTATTACACAGTGAGGATTAATAAGTGATGATGGATCAGATGTTGACGGGTTGGTGGCTATTTTGGTAAAAATTAACAGTAGAGAGTGGCTACTCAGGCGGCTCTAATGAGACAATATAAATAATGGTTAGACAGACTCTGCAGTGATCAAAATAGTTTCTGTCGACCCCAAATTGAATCACCCCATACTGGCATTATCTAATGAACTGCAAGCTCTCGTAACAAGAGTAAAAAAACAGTAAACATTTTAATTAATATTATTATTATTACTTTAGGAACAAGTGGTTTGAGGTGGAAGAAGTTCAGCGGTAGAGTTTTGGGGACCAAGAGAAGCTGTCACACATACCCTGGGCTATATATGCACTACCCCAAGTGTGGGCCATAGACCACATTGCAGTCATCGTTAAATTATGTCAAACAATACCAAGCTTCCACAAACGAATGTGACAATTAGCTGCCACTTGTGAACAACACCAAAAAATCATTGAATGATGTCAATTTTGTAGTGAAAAAACTAAGAATCCTGTTTGCAAAATGAGATTGGAGAAGCACAACAGTTGAAATCCGCATGATCAACTTTATTTTAAAATAACAAATGTTAAATTAATATCTTAACTCGAGTCACTATCCAAATTACCAAATGCCCTTAAGAACTCTAGTGAGTTTTACAATTGAAAAAGTCAATCAATATTTTTTTTGTCGCTAAAAATAAACACAATACTAGTTTAGCAATGTTCACACAATGCCGCCTCAAGTTGCACATAGAACAAATTAACTCTTAGAGTAATCCATTACCACACCTTCAAATTACAATAGTTTTATTTTGAAGCTACAAAAACAAAGCTAATGAATAATACCAACAAAACTTTGTTTGAAGTTTGTTTTGCGTGACACCTATTTAAACAAATTGTTAGCTCACATGGCTTTAAAAATATTGTTGTAGTAATGCGAATATAATAAGTGGGAAATTTCAAATTACCTGAAAACTATGCAGCTCCAAACCGTTTCCTGGCCATGGGAGCAGGCAATTTCTCTAAGAATGAGTCCGGTTCCACTATCACTACAGCCGCTTCGTCATCAGACACCCACCCGGCTGCTACAAGATGCTAAAGTAGAAATACAAGACAACATTCACTTTGGCCTTAACAAGGCTGTTAAAATATTTGGACCCGAAGCTCCTTCCATATAAAATAATGGAATAAATATAAAATAATCTAATAAAATATTTAATCACATTAGATTCATGAGTTTTATTCTATAGATACCTTGTATTTTTTTATAGTTATAGATAACATAGATTCTGAATTATTTAAAGACTCCCTTTTCGATCTCTTTTCCTGCGATCCTTCGTGATCTTTCTACAAGATAAAAATTAATAAATTATTACATACCAAAAAACTATTTGAGTATTCAATATTTTTGACAGAGTACTTTCATTAAAATAAAATATTTTTGTAATTCTTCCACGTGTATATTTTAATAATGCTAATGTGAAAGGTTGGCGAAACTGGTCACCAATAAAATTAAACATATGGAAAAATCACTAAAGTATTTTATTTAAAATATTAAAAAACTATTATGCATGAAGTAAACGGATCTTTTAAAATATCAGCATCACTCGCCTTAATGATTTCCTTCATCCTGTTGACAATGTACACGGCGCAGTCGTCATGGACCATGAAGAAAGCGGGATTGGTGGGATGGACGGAGATTTCGGTGATGGGAAATACTCGCATAGCCCAGTGCATTCCCAAGTTATTTTCGCAACCCAGGAACTTGCTGAACTTCGTGAACCGGAGCTTTGTGAGGCTGTACTCGACCAACTGGAAAAAAATACTTTGGTAAAAGTGAATGTGCTGCAATAGCATTATATGGTGATGCAATTATGTAACATTTCAAAACAACAACATGCCAAATTGGCTTTGATGGCAAACTTTATTAGAAAAAGAAATTTACTACAAGAGACATTAGAATGAGTTTTTACTGTAAAAATAAAACATCTTAATTTTTTAAATAAAATACTTTTGTGCTTTATCCACATGCTTTAATATTATTGGTGACCGTTTGATAATACCAACGTAATGGTTCATCTGTCTTGTGAATAAAAGTACAGGTTTTGAGGTATATAATTGGGTTGGCATTATCAAACTGAGTTCGATAGTGCCAATGTGAAAGTTTGGTGAAACCATTCACCAATAAAATTAAAACATGTGGAAAAATCACAAAAGTATTTTATTCAAAATATTTGTTCAAAAAATTGAATTTTAAAAAGTACTTTCTGTAAAAAATATTGTAAAAATAAGTAAAATAATAATAAAATATTGTAAAAATAATCCATTTTCTAAATTAAGCTCGGTTTGATACTATAATATCAACTCTTAAATCTATTATTTAAAAAATTATATATGAATGGGACCATCAATAATTATAATACTTTTTTATAGATCTTGAAAATTAGATTTGTATGTGATGATTTTTGTACTAATTTTAGTTAATCATAGATTACATGAGTAAGCAAAATATGCATGAAATATAAATAGAAGTAAATCTATAAAATACACAAACCTAATCTCAGAGCTTTACAATGTGTGTTCTGTAATACCCAAAAATATTAAAAAATATCTCATAAAAAATCTTAAAATATTAGATTGTTCTTTTAATATGAAGAAAAACCACCTGAATATTTCTATAAATACTCTAACTCAATTTACATTTCTTACCTTTTGATCTGTATAAGCAACAAGTAAAGTCTTCAAATGGTGATCGACAACCAAAGCGCTGGGTGGACACCTGTATTGAGGCAGGCGGACTACAAACTGGGGAGGACTGGTCTCTTCACTGTCATCATTTCTTACATGGACTTGCCACACTCCGATATTTCCACCAGTGTCAGATGCCACCACGAAATAGCTGCCGTCGGAGTTAGCCACAGAGGCATATAAATGTACTAGTGTGCGATATTTTAATACTGTAAATAATATTAGATGTTCAAATTAGGGTCCAGAAATCCCATCATAGTATGAAACTCATTATCATTTCTGCAACAGCAAAAATTATAAAACTTAGCAGAAAGTCTACGAGCGCTAGCCTTCAAAACCAAAAATCCATTTCTTGTGATGGTATTTAAATTTTCTTATAAATACTAGTCACAATGCTATGACAAAATATATTCAATAAGAAATATTGACCCATCATAAGTCAAGGACATATTTCATTAATATTTGCTACGCAAGCGAGACATTTAAATATAGACTATAAAAGTAATACTATAGTTAGCATACCATCATCGGTATTGATAGAAGAACCCATGGTGACAGCGCCGTCTGGTTGTATGCGTATGATCTTGATCTGACAGTCAGCAGATGAAGTGATGAGGCTGCAGGAGTCAGGAGAGAAGGTCATAGCATGGCAGGAAATACATTCGCTGGGCAGTGGCACCAAGCGACTCAGCGTCGGAGACTCATTATCCTTAAACGGAAAAGGGTGCATATATATATTAATATATAGAAAAGGGCTCACTGCACCCGGTAAAACAAGATGAAGCCAATAGTTAACTGAAAACAGGTATAATTTCATTAAAAAAAAAACAATTTTCCACACAAATAATTGAGTGTTTCATCGCTTAACGGATGACTAGGGGCACAGAATTCAAATTTGACCTTACATTGTGAAATTTATTAAATATGCTTAATTGGATCATATCCATTTGTAGCAATCACAGTCCACCAGTCTGTCTGAAGCCAGCCAGTACCAAGAAGCCTCCAAAAAGCGAAAACGCTTGAGATAAATAATTCATATTTGTTAGCATTCATAGTGGTATGCCAAGCATTTGATTTAACAGAGCAGCCATAAAAATAAATCATTTTATTATATGGAACATTTTTTTTAAAATTTGAATGCAGAGTTTTGACCATATAAAATTTTGAATAACTTTCAATGCCAGGTCTTTGGGCTTGTAGGATAGTCTCGTCGGTGGTAACTCACCATAGTAAATTTGAAAATCTTTAAATGAGACTCTGTCGAGTATGCAATATATCGTGCATCAGGTGACACGGCAAAGGAAGAGATAGGAGCACCACTGTGAGGTGCCACTCTTAAAAGTAATCGGCAGCCTTTGCTGAGCCTCACTCTTCGAGCCTGTGAGCCTTCGCCTTCAGTCTTTTCTTGGTATGTCTCTCGCTCGTAGCCCTTTTCCGGACCTCCAGGAACAACCTGGTCATCATCTAATGCATAAGACATGTGCTTGCCTTGCGCATCAGATAATGCAGAACCCAGCTGCCAGATTTCTAGGTTATTAGTGTACCTTAAAATGTAAAAAAACAGGTTATAAAGTTACAGTTTATTTAACAATCTTTATTTAATAGTATAGTGTAATATTAAATGAACTTGGTCACCTCAAACAAACTAATCTGGATTTCTGGCAAAATATAACAGAAGGACCCGACAACAACGGGGGATACTTGACTAATATTTTAGGAGGGTAACTGGACATGGCGAGGTAGCCGTCAACCCCTCCGGAAAATAGTTTTTTATCCAACACTGTAAGAGCTCTGACGTCGTGCTCGTGAATATTCCTCTGTATATTTTTAACCCATTTTTCTACCGGCTTATTGTCCCCTTTGTGCTTAACTTGTACTTTCATGTAGTTTATAATTACAGGGTCTACGCCAGCACAATATAGCGATTCTTCGTCTTCCGTCAGACAAACTGACAACACATCAGCTTTGTGCGTTGTCAGGGACTCCACTTGCTCTCCTAATTTGGCATCCCAGAATGACAGGCGACCCCGTGAATCTCCAGAAATCACAGTCAAGTCGGAAGTAACCGCCAGACACCAAACAATGGTTTCCTTGTTTCGTATTTGCCTTCCAGTACTCATTCGATGTAACGCCTGCCCAGAACTGACATTCCATATTCTAATGGTTTGAATTGATCCTGTAAAAAATGTACTCTTAATTAACACACACTGCTAACATCTGTTAAATTATGTCAATTTTTAACATTGAAACAGATGCTTTGCATTGCTAAGCGCAGATAAATGATTATATTTGATAAATGCAATTTTTTTTTTTTTTACTGCAAAAGGCCAAACTACAGAACTGTTCATTAAGATAAATAATTTAAAACACAGTAATACCCCGCATTACGCGACCCCATTATGCGCGGTTTCACTATAACACGAATTTCAAATTTCGCGTTAAAATGCCTCGCATTACGCGAATTTCTTATTCTAAGAATGTGTATGAACATAATGTAGTCATTGAATTCTCTTAACAATTAAAAACAGCGTTGAGTATTATGAACGTATTTTACAAAAACGTAAAAGAAACGCTACCCAAAAGACAATAAATGTATTTTTCAGTAAAAATAACATGTAATACTGCATAAAGTGTTCTTAGAATTAAAGTGGTTGATTCAAATGATTCGTATTTTATTGTATAAATTTTGACTATTTATGTATGTTTAATCGTAAACCCCGATATACGCGAATTTCACAACACGATTTTATCCGGAACGTATCCCTCGCGTAAAGCGGGGTATTACTGTAATAAGAACAAAATTTAATTTAATATTCAATATTCGAAAAAGTAACTGAAGTAAACCAAACCTAATCAGATCATTAATTACTGATAATATTTAAAATAACAATGTGCCTACCGGTGACCAATATCTCTCCGCTCGGGTCGAACTTGCAGCAAAGAATCCTACCTTCCTGCTTATCAAAGAGCTTTTCATAAATAATAGATCCATCAGTCACCGAGTACAAGTTGAGGTATCCTTGCTCTGTTCCTACTGCGATTTTTGTGGCCGCTTTAGTAACATCAATGCACCAGGCAGCCTGGCCAGTAACTAGCACGGACTGCAGGGGGACCAAAGTTTGAAGATCCCATTCTACTACAGCTCCATTGAGACCCGTAGAAAGCAAGCGATCTTCCACCCAGCACATAGCCTCTACGGAACCTAGAGGCGTTCCTTGAATTACGCGCGTCAGGAAGGGAACGCTCTTTATATCCCATATTTCTATAGAAGAATCGTTTCTGAAACATTCACAAAATCAATTCAAAATTGTAAATACAAGAATTATTATGTTGCAATTATTAACTCGATAGTTTAATACAGAATATCCCAATTTTATTACTAAATACTCGAACACAATCGACGATATCCAAAATTAACCGATTATATTAAATAATTTTACCTTGAAAGAGCCAATATACTACTTTTTCGCTGCAAGGACATGCAGTGAATAGCATTCGGTTCTACATTGTAGAATCGTATATTATGAAACTTACAAGACATCTTCCAAGTTTAGTTAATACTTTTAAGTGTTGATTTTTGAAGACATTTAGGTTAAGTGGAAACAAACATGCACGCCTGTCTCAGTCGACAACCTCGAACCTGCCAGCACTAATAATCAACCATTTATAATTTTTAATCAATTATCCAATAGATTGGCTAAAAAAAATTATGTACATTGACATCGCTACCAAATATGTTAAAGAGAAAAACCTTGCATTCATTCAATCAAAAGGTCAATTTTTTTCGTTAGCATTTCAAGAATAATCTCAAAAAGAAGCTTTCGTTTTATCATTGATGATCGATCGTTTTAAATATTTCTGACAAAATGTATATCCGCCCAATTTATAAACGAATAGTTAAAAAAATATTATTGGACAAGATCGGGTTAAAGGTTATTTCTCTGATTGCATTATTACTTTAGTATAGGAAAGATGTAGGCAATTGAAGTCAGTAGGCAATGGTGGTCACCCCATTTTAACAGAAACCAAACGAGAAAAGACGATGTTTTTGAACCCAATCGCTATCTGTGCACAGGGGGGGTACTCTGACAACAGCGTGATTTAGTTTGCAACACGCGTTAATAAGTTTCAGAAGTAAAACGATTTTACGCTCTTCTGATCTAATTTTTCGAGTGGACAAATCCAAAGGGAAGGCTTAAACTACCTGGTGTTTCTTTCTATGCTTGTGATATTAATGACCATAGCACTTTAGTTTCTGATTTAAAACCCAGTTTGCCATTATAGCTTCAACTATTTTGGCTGGATTTTTTTTCCTCATTTTCAGCGATGTAGGCAATCGGAGTCAGGTGACCACCATTGACCACACAACCTAACTTCAATGAAAAAACCCATGTTTCTTTCTTCTTCCAATGCCTCATTTTCTTGGGCAGAATAATTCATAAAATTATTAAAATTGCCAAATAAATGTGAAAATGATTGCTATAGCAACACTAAAGGCTAGGTTGCGACGCGCGG
Organism: Atopsyche davidsoni; assembly: GCA_022113835.1. NCBI lineage: Eukaryota > Metazoa > Arthropoda > Insecta > Trichoptera > Hydrobiosidae > Atopsyche > Atopsyche davidsoni. Next base: position 18,305,850 of record JAILWY010000023.1, read on the forward strand.
ACTCGCCGGTTGACGTCCGTCCGCGAGGTGATGCTGTCGGCCGATAATAAAAACAAAATTCACCAACATTGAGAAGTTAATTGAGGATGGCATGATACGTATGACTTTTCAAATTAACAAAAATTTATTTCTTGATGAAAATGGATCGACAGTCATTAATTGAACAATTGATGCACACAAAAATGTGCAGGATTTGTTTTTCGGAAGATTTGGAATTGCAATGGCTTTTTTCCAGTTCTTATGATGATACGATTACTTTTGATCGAATGCTTGCACTCATTTCGTCTCAAGAGGTAAGTTTGTGTAACAAAATCTTTCTAAAGCTCTTTGCATATTATTATGAATTTGTGATTCAAACATAATCAAGCTTTTCTTGTTATAACGGTGACTAATCGAAATTTATTCTTTCAAAAATATTACAGATTATCGAAGATGATGATCTTCCTCAGTCGGTATGCCACATCTGTTTGAGTAAAATAATAGCAGCATTTAATTTAGCACAGCAGGTTGAAAGATCAGAATCGATCCTGAAAAACTGCATTGAGTGTGTTTCTGTTGCTATAAATATTTGTGAGAACTCTTGTGATGATACAAAATCCATATTTATCATCTTGCCAGAATATGATAATGAGGGAAAAACTCAGATTAATTACAAAGAAGAGGATGCAAAGAAAAGATCTGTTGAGAGTGATAATTTTAGTGCAATCAAAGAATTGATAAAAAAAGAAGCAATCTCTGAAAATGGAAATTATATTTTGTTATTAGGTAATCGAGAATCTCTTTATCCAGCTGATGAACCTGATAAATCACCTATTGCTTTATTGGAACACAATGATGCTTGTTTAAACCCTGCAAATACTCTGCAATCTCAGGTTATCAAGCGTCACCATTTTAGATGTATTGAAGCAGCAAGTGATAAGAAAAAGAGTCCCTTTGTTAAAACTTCTGATTATGATTGTACCATGTGCCCTGAAACATTTAGTAACCTGGAAGACTTAAGGAAGCACAGAAGAATGCACCCCAAAGGAGCGAGACATTTTTGCCGTATTTGTCACCGTTCTTATGGCAGAGCTAGCATTATGAAAAGACATTATTTTACTCATAACGGAGTAAAAGATCACAAATGTAAAATATGCGGAAAAACATTCTTTTATCTGCATGCTCTGAGAGCTCACACAAGCTTCCACAAGAAGAAGTACCAATGTACATCTTGTCACAAAAGGTTCACTTTTTTACGAAATCTCACCGAACACATGGCTATTTCCCACCCCGACGATGCAACCGCAGACAGCAAATCCATTGAGAGCGATATTAAGAATGAATCTGATGAAAACAAATCTAAAAGTGAATATGATTGCACAATGTGCCCTAAATCATTTTTTACTTTTAGGAGATTGCAAATTCACAGGACGATCCATCCTAAAGGTACAAGGCATAAATGCAGAGCTTGCGGCAACACATACACGGCTGCCGCTTCTTTGCAACGCCACCTCGTAACCCACACCGGAATGAAACCCTACCTTTGTCCTTTATGTGGCAAGTCATATTCTCTTCAGAATAGTCTCAAAAGTCACATGCTCTACCACTCAGAGAAGACTTTTGAGTGTGAACTTTGCCAAAAAAAATTTCACACACAATACGATATCAAAGAACACATTCGCGTTGCACACTCTGATAATAGATATCGCTACATGTGTGAAACTTGCGGAAAACTCTGCACTTCCAATAGCCGACTAGCAGTACATCGAGAGAGTCACAGTCTCTTCTGCTGTCCCTACTGTGGAAAAACTTACCGCAATCTGCACACTCTCAAAACGCACATTCAAAAGCATGAGGATGTTCCAAATCTTAAAAAGACTTACATTTGCGACTATTGCGGAGAGACCAGGTATCTTAAGATCTTTCTAGAAAGACATATTCTTAAAAAACACATGAGAGAAAGAAATTTCAAATGCGATATTTGTGGTAAAAGATTTTTTGATAGAAATGGATTGGTTCAGCATGGAATTGTGCATGCTCCACGCACAGAACAGTGCGACATCTGCGGCCGCCAGTTTACAAATAAGAGATCACTAAAATTCCACAAAAATCTCCATACTGGGGAGAAGCCCTTTAATTGCAATATATGCGGCAACGTTTTTGCTTCAAATGGAGCTCGATTGATCCACCGAAAAAAGAATCATGTTGAGGGTAAATACTCATGCAAGATGTGTCCCGAGCAGTTCGGAATGGCCAGTGACTTGTACAAGCACATGTCCGTTCATACTAAGTGCATCAAAATTCAAACTGCTCTACCCAGTTTATGTTAGTCATTGTGTACCTTCCTTTTGTCCTGTTATTACCTTTTTTTTTGTCAGCCTATATTGCTTTTATTAAGCCCTCATTATAAATATTTGTTGTAATATATACAAGGGCTGTTCAAATAGTATCGCAAATTTTAAATTTCACAAGTTACGTGTATTCAATTTACGATTTTTTTTGTGGCATCATGTTACTCATGTTTCTCATCTATACCGACAATTTCAGCCATTGTAGATGTTCAGTTAATTATTGACAGCTGCTTTTCTTGCACGTGTTTTGACTCGTCTTCTATTTTTGCCCATTCCAAAAAATGGAACAATGAATCTGTACAAAATTTTGTGTGAAAAACAAAATTAAGTGCGTGGACGCATACCAAATGTTGACTGTAGCATTTGGTGAAGCCACCTTGTATCGAAGCAACGTTTATCGGTGGTACAAAATGTTCTCAGAGGGCCGAGAAGATGTAAACGACGAAGAGCGTGCCGGACGCCCCAGCACGTCAACAAATGACGAAAACATTGATGAAGTGAAGAAAATAGTATTGGCAAACCGTCGAATCACTCTTAGATAAGTTGCTGAGGACTTGAACATATCGATTGGCTCTTGCCACTCGATTTTAACCAATGATTTAGCCATGAGACAGGTCGCCGCGTAATTCGTACCAAAATTGCTCAATTTCGGCCAAAAACAGCATTGCATTACCATTGCTAAGGAGCTGTTTGACTCTGTCTGCAACGACCCAAATTTGCTCCAGAGGATCATAACTGGTGATAAAACATGAGTTTATGGTTTTGACGTGGAAACTAAAGCTCAATCATCCCAATGGAAGCTGCCGCACGAGCCAAGACCAAAAAAGGCGCGCCAAGTTCGCTCGAATGTGAAGGTTTTGGTGACAGTTTTCTTTGATTGCAGGGGCGTAGTGCGTCATGAGTTCTTGCCACAGGGTAGAACGGTTAATAAGAAATACTACCTGCAAGTTATGCGCAATTTGCGCTAACCAATCCGTCAGAAACGCCCACATTTGTGGAAGAACAAAAATTGGCTTTTGCACCATGATAACGCCCCTGCTCACACATCGATGCTTGTGCGCAAATTTTTGAGCAAAAACAACGCACTAATAGTGCCGCAGCCACCATATTCCCCAGATCTGGCCCCCTGTGACTTTTTCTTGTTCCCAAAACTGAAGAGGCACATGAAAGGACGATGCTACGCTACGATTGAGGAGATAAAGACGGCATCGAAGATGGAGCTGAACAAGATCACAAAAAATGATTTTTTGAAGTGCTTCGACGATTGGAAAATTCGTTGGAACAAGTGTATAATATCTAGTAGGAAATACTTTGAAGGGGACAAAATAGATATTCATGAATAAATAAATAATTTTATAAAAAACACAAAATTCGCGATTCTTTTTGAACAGACTACGTATTTAGTTATTTAGAAATGTTTTTTTATTTTATTTCATTTTCATTTAACACACTTTAGGCGGGCGTTGGCACGCGCGAGTTTACCGTTGTAGCGGGCGAAATCGGGCATTACGCGCGAAAAATTACTCTCGTATAAAAATAAACATATCTCGAATACTACTAAATATTTTTACACAAAATTTTAAACAAATGCTAACCGTATATTGCTTTTTCGTTTGATTGATGTGATGGAACGAAAATAAATGTTTACCACTTTTATACGCAATATTTATATATATTTTATGACTTATTATGCTTAAAACTATTTATAAATCATTATACTAGCTCAATACTTTTAAATTACACTTTAAATAATTAGTTTATATATTTTTAATAATGTTTTTTTGTATGATAGTCTTGAAAACACTTTCCCCTATGAAGGGTCACAAGGCAAAACTCACACATATAACACGTGTCTTTGCGTAATTTATTAACGGCACAAACACAACACTGTTTTTGGGGGTATTTTTTTTTGCCGTCTCTCATAATTCATTCTAATTTATGCCTTCTAATGTCCATTGATAATCGTCCTGGTGGATCTCGTGGTGAATTTTTTCTGCATGAAATATGAGTAGATACAAATACACCGCTACAATATTTGACTTGTTAAGCTCCGCCCCTACCGCAGGTAGAGACTTTCTAATTTTACAACAACCCCAGCCCCCCACAGAGAGACGCAGGCACTCGACCAGTAACCACGTATAATTCTGTCTTGTCTAATTCATCTAAATAAACGAATACGCAAACATTTCGCCAGCCTTTTGATAAACATCTACATCAACAACCAACTAACATCAACGGCGAAAGCATTTTAGACAACAAAAAAAAACCATTATGAGGATTTCTATTTTGTTTCCAGGAATCGTTGAAAAAAACATATTAGCATGTGTTCCAGCTTTTGCATGGAGCCAACATGAAATGTAGTACTACTTATCCCGCCTTTCGCGTCAAACCAATAAAAACGTAGTACCACGTGACCCGCATTACAGCAACTATTAAAAAAAAACGTAGTACTACGTTACCCGCCTAAAGTGTGTCAATATTCAATATTTTTGACACTACTACTTGGTGGAATTCCATTTGTGACCATTTTATTGGCATTATCTTGATAATATTAATAATAAATTTAGTTTGATAATGCCAATGTGAAAGGCTGGCGAAACTGGTCACCAATAAAATTAAACATGTGGAAAAATCACATAAGTATTTTATTTAAATGTTATTTTTTTTGTTAATAAACATGTGGAAGCGGAAATTCGGGATCTGCTTTTGAAGATTACTTCAATTGAGATATCCATTCCTACTCTCACTTTGAATTTGGTGAGAGATGACTAACAAAACCAGGTTAAAAATTTGCAGGAACATCGACAAAATCTTCTGAGAGAGAGACCCACCGATCAAACTCTTTATGGACAGTTCAGTTCCTGCCAAATCAAAGAGATCTTTGCCAGCTGGTGTATTTATTGGGCTTCATGTCGACCCTCATGATACAAAGTGGTGAAAAACAACTGGCAAGCCCTGAGGGAAGCAGACCATCTTAAGGAACTTAAGTCAAGGTCCTAGCGTCCACATCCTAAAAATCTTCAGTCTAAACTGAGATGTCCAGGCGGAGCCACCTGATACAACCATAGATTCCAATGCGTTATCACCCAGGCCTCAAAGAAAAAGAACACATCCAGGCCTGCTGAGGGATTTTGTGGATTTGTGAAATGATTTACACTCAAGGGAGGTCTATGGTTCATGGTGGTGTCTATGGGCCAGGTCGATAGTCGCTCGTCTATAACTTGAGGTGTGAGGTCATTTTGCCTCATACTGTCACAAGGACACGCGTGATAGACAACAGAGCTTGCCATGAGATTTCCACTCTCACCTGTACTGTTCTGATTTTTAATTATTTTAAGAGGAATGAACAGATGGTTTATAAATAAAACACATAATGAAAATTGGAGAGCACCATGTTTATTACACTATACCCCAAAAACTATAAATAACCCTATAAATATTGTATACCAAGAATAAATAATATCACATTTCTCATGTGGATATTATCAATCCACAATTCAAAGCGCAAGGAGCAAGGAGGCCTTATCTACGGTAAGTACTAAATTAAAAACAAGGGACAACAAACTCAAGACACATTCATCTTGGACATGGACCAAATGTGATGAAGCTGTCGTTCACGCACACAATCTCAAGATTATGGTGCTCCACTGACTAGGTCGCTAGCAGCGGACACAGCTTCATCGCACCTGGACACAGCCTCACTAGTCTACTGGGAGCATACAAAAAACAATTTATTTTCAAATTCAACAGAAAATGGTAATTAAATACTATCTGAAAGCATTGAGAAAATCAAATGTATTAACTTTATGATGTATTATTGTTAATAAACTTAAATAAAAATTTTAAAAGTTTTTTTTCCATTTTCTTATGAATGTACAAATAATTATAAATACATGATGGAAATACACAAAATCTGTCTAAATCTAAAGGAACATAAAATATAAGCATTGGCAAGAAAAACATTTTCTTTCCCACTTATAAATGCTGCGATTACTTTATTTATTTTAAAAATATTGGCAAAACAAACTCTTCAAAACACCCTTTGTCCGAATGTTCAATTGTAATTATTTTCACTAGAAATATTTTTTAAAAATTATCAGATTACAGTTTATTTATTAAAATAATGACAAAGTTAAGGCAGCATCTATAAATACGAGATTTATTTACTAATGAGGTTAGCTGGACGAGGACTCATTCATATTATACACATATAACAATGAGATCTACCAATCAAACATATTCAAGTTGGAATATTATACATGTCCATAATTAAAATTGGCTTCGAAGCCACAAACGTATACTGAATAAAAACATAGTGTATGCATCAATAACTTGTAACTTTTAAATAAAGACTATCTATTTACAACACCTCAGCTCTTACACATAAGTAATTATACGCATTCGTGCAGCGTAACTTCCATGGAAGCATTTTTGGAAAGTTTTTTAAAGGGATGATATATTTAATATATTTCTCCATAAGAAGCAAGTATGACTACTTTATATACAATGTAGCTGCCTGTTTCTTTAGAATTGCTTTAAACCATGCACAAAATCTTGAGCTTTCTGGACTTCTTACGATCAGACTCACTGGACCACACGAGTGTAGGCCAAGATTTTTACAATTTAAGGCTTGTGTCCGTTAAGTCTATTCATAACCGTGCAATGTCTTCAACCGTGTATCGGCTTATACATGACATGAAAATTACTACTTTCAACATAAAATACCATCTCACAATCAACCAGGACATTCCCGAGTACTGTTTGTATTCCATGTGCACAATATATTTTTTTTATATTGTGACTAGTTTCGCCAACTTATCTCGTTGAATTTTTCAAATGATGTCTTCGTTTGAAAATGCTGTGTTTAACAAAAAATGTAGAAAAAATCACAAAAATAATTTTCATTTAAAAAATATCAAAATGGGATCCCACCAAATAATTTCTGTCAAAAATGTTAAATGTATTAATATATTAAAAAAATAATTACTTCTCATTTTATTACTAATGAGGCAAAAAATATATGACACTCATTTTACAGAAAATTTGATTAAATTTCAATAGAATGGTTTGGTACTCGGTAAGGCTAAGGACAAACATATTACACTATTGAAATAAAAATGTTCTAATCGATAGTTAAGTGTTCTTCGGCAATACATATTAATGTTTCAAAGGATAAGTACCTAATATATTTTAAAATTGCATTTTATTGGTTGAATTTTATTTCACAACCTGGTATCTTATTATTATCATTGCAATTTGAATTGAAAAATGTGATTATTTTTCATCGATTTTCATTTCGTGATAAAACTAACTCAACTGTTACAAATTACACCCAAAAATCATTGATTAGTTACAGGAAACCAGGAAAGAATGGAAATACAAAATAGATTAATGTAAAACCTTGAGGCTCATATTCCTGAAATTTTTTTTAGATTATCTATATCATTGTAGTCATTGAATTATATTCATATAGATAAAATAGGATATTGATGCTCACGTGTAATATTTAATTGATCTTTTTAAGATGGTAACTGTATAAATTATATTTTTAAATTTCCTCCATTCAATCATCACTCATTGTCACTATGACCATTATAAATATTCAAACTTAACAATGAAAATAGTGGTATTTTGGTATCAATCAATTTATATACAAAAGTATGCAGACATAAATCAATGAGTTTCAATGGCATTCCATAAATTCATGAATAATTATTGAAAATGACCAAACACAAAACCCATTCTGATTAGATTTTTTAAAAATGTGTATTTAAGTACTTATTACTAAGTTTTCATATTTTTATTAAATATTTACTTGAGGGATCACAGCGCAACAATTCTCTCTCCCGTCAAAATCTTTCAGTGATTAGATCAATAATAAAAAATGTACGTAATAGATGAAAAATTATACCTCAATTGAATTCAATGGATAAATAAATAAGTTAATATTTTCAAACAATAGAAAATAAAATCACATACTCATATTTTAAATGAAATGAACACACAAGAATAGAACTGGAGTATTAAGCATTTGAATTCTTGAAGTAACCATAAAGAATTATACAATAAGTTTTATTACATACAACTGGATTTACGGTCATTTTATGAAGTACAAAACACTCAGACTGTGAGCAATATTTAATCACACTACACGCATCAATTCAATATAAAAATAAAATTCTTGTCACTCTTTATTTATTGCTAGTGTGACCCTCTTCTTTCTTGTTCAATCATAAATTCAATTTCCATAAAATATTTTTTTAACAGCTGTTTGATAAATTAATAATTAATTATTCCATCCTTTTGTTTGCACCGTATATATTTCTACGAAATTCCATAAACTATATAAAATAATTATACAAAATGGCTGAGACAATATATATGTGGAATAACATAGGCACTGAAACTAAACTACTGTAAAGTATTGTTTCTTGAGGTTCAATTGATTCCAATTCATGATGTCTCAAAAGACTTTTTTTTTAAACTAAAATAGGAAAGCATTTGCACATTTAGTGTTTGTCTTTTTTTATAAAATGATATGGTAAATTTTTAATACTATAAATTTTAGTGTATCATTAAATACTATATATATATATAAACATATATAGAGAAGTATGATTGAACTAATGAATAACAAGTTCCCGAGATGTCACACAGCCTTCACAAGAATCTATTAGAATAACCTACAATTTGATATTCCTAAGTCTCAAGTTGTGTTCAGTCAGCGGCGAGGGCTGATGCAGTCCCGCCACAATTCAAGGTCTCGCTCTCAATATAAGTCATCCTGACGTTCCATGTTCAAGAGGAGATTTTTCTTTTCATCCTTCTTTCCCGTGTCCGATAACTGTGCCCGAAGTCCTTCTGGCTCAAAACAAGGCTGTAAAACAATTGAGTCATATTAATACAGAATATCTTTTTACTTTTTAAAACCCTGAAAAAGTATGTTACTATGTATCTAAAAAACTTAAACATCCTAACCCTAACACAAGTAGGACCACCCCAACAATAGATCAATGATCAATTGGTATTTCATTAGAACTTTAAAATTATATTCTTTTGTAAATTAAAATATATAGTTAAATATATCACTAACATACGGTCGGAAATAAAAACAAAATTGTGATTTAATAAGAAAAACACATATCGCAACTCATCTCTTGTATATTTATCAATATACCAAGACAGGTTCTGCACTGCTGCAACTGTGTTGCCATTTTAAAAGATCATTTATGCACTTTATTTTATTTTAAAAAAGGTGTCTTAATATATTTTAATTTATAGTAAAAATATTTTAGTTTCTGTATAAAAAAAAACTTTTTTATTCGGAAACTTTGTGTGTAATTAGAAACACAATAACCATTCGAATAATAATGTCCATTTGAATCAGTTACTTAATAGCCCTAAATATATATAAACAATTTAAAGGAACATAGTGTAACATTGGCTATTTGGAATTTCATTAATGATGCAACAAAGCATGTAGGTAGGGTACACTCAACATATTGCACTTTTCATTATATGCATGTTCAGCAAAAAAAAAGTATTTTATTCATATTTTTATACACTTTACTATTTATTTAGAAAAAAATAACGTATATTTTAAATTAACTTCAGCATGTCTCTGGAATAACTTTGCTGGATGAGCACAAAGATGACCATAATACATTTTTAGTTTATGAAGGTACCTAAAAATAAAATAGGCACTTTAGAATCAAATAAATAAATCCAAAGCATAAATAAGAATAAATGGAAAGTTAGCTATTTGTGGAACATCTGGACTTCCAATCACGCTTATCTCTTGATACTGACTTCAGTATTCATATATCTTCCCTCACTGGCCAAATTCTGAAGATTTATATTTTTTTGTAACTCTGATAAAAACATTTCATAAAATCGATAAGCAGGTACTCACTGTTTCACAAATATTCATATTGCAACAATTCTCTATTGTGATTTCGCACTGGGGAGGATCCGGCCGACACGTCAGAGGAGTGACATTCTTGTTCACAATAATTCTTTTCTTAATTCTGAAAGTAATAAAAAAAATAACCAAAAGCAATACATTGGAAAGTATTTTATTAACTTCTTCAAACTAATGATTTAGTTGCCATACAGGGTTCGACTAAAAAATCACTATTACCTTGGCCTCCTTCTCAGCATAATGACCTTGGCAGCCAAGAAACAAGAGGTTATGCTTAATAAAACACAAAATACTGAGAGTCCCATGATTATGGGTTCCTTGACATCGAAATCGTAACATTTATTTGGTTCCGAGTAATCATCTTGATTGGAATGGCCCAGCCCGATACTGCTGGAGTTCGACAATTGGGGGTCATCTACTCGGTGCAGTCTCTGGTCCACAAATACTCTATTTGTATCTTGATCTCGATCAGAACAGCTATAATAGAGATAATACAATTAATATTCTATAAAATAAAATAGCCTTCCTTAGCAGAAAAGTGCCTGGTTCATGACTTAATTAATATAATGTGAAAATGGAAATTTATAACCACGCTTAAACATCAGCTATTAATAAGGTATATGAAATATTAAAAGATAACTGATCACTGTCTATACACATGGACTAAAATTATTGACATGGATATTAAATAAATTTTATTGCATATGGTCATCTATCATTAAAAACATTAAATTAGAGGGTAAGCTTTATTTAAAAACAGATGTATCATGAATCATTTTAAGCAAATATATTTGTTAAATAAGGATTTTAATAATATGTAAGCCAAGGTACCTGCAGGGTGTTATTGGTGGTGGCGTTGCAGTTGTAATCGGTGGGGAGGCAGTTGTGGATGTTGTACGTGTTGGTACTTTCTTAGCTTCGCATCGTTTCCCACCCCAGCCGCTAGGGCACTGGCAAGCAGGTTCTTCTATTGGGTCCAATTTACAGAGTCCCTCGTTTAAGCAATATCCATTGCAAATATCCTCTTCACAGCGTTCTCCACGAAAACCCTTAACACACCTAAATTTAAAAACACCACAATTTATGCACAATGGCTAGAAGATGTTTGAATATGTATTTGTGATAATTACTACTATTATATAATTGAGGGTAATGAAATGAAATTAACCTGCAAGTTGGGAGTCCCCGGCTATCTAGAATGCAAGAGCCGCTCAAGCAATAGTTGTGACAGAAGGAAATCTCACAACGGTCACCGGAAAACCCTTTGGGACAAATGCAGACCTTATTGCCGTCCAATATGTCCTCTTTAGTCTGTCTTAAGTTTCCTCCGTTCAAACAGTACCTGACTGAGAATACTGGATTTTGAATGTTAGAAATAATTCCTTGGTTGTGTTCTTCCGATGAGAACATTATTTTCTGCAGAGTGTTCGTTCGATTGTGGATTGTTTCATTTAAAATTTTGCATTCCTCTATAGCTTCAATTTTTTCTAATATATTTATTCTACTTATGATGCCCATTGGAAATGTATTCAAATTTATTTGATCCGGTTCCACGTTGGAACCATTAGAACTGAGGGGCAGCTTCCAGACGGACTTGTAGGCCCAATCTGTCCAGTAGATGGTATTATCACCGATGGCTAGGCCGTACGGTTGGTGATGCATTCCACTGTAAAAGATCTTTCTGTCGGATCCATCTAGATTTGCACTCTCCAGATTATAACTGGACCCTTGCTTATCATCGATCCAATATATTCTCTTGGTGGCCTGATCTAAAGTGATGCTGACGGGTCTGTACAAATCCCCCTCGATGATGACTTGTCTGTTCTTTCCTTCGAGCGTCGCTCTCTCGATTGTGGGTCTCGACGGATGAATATTGGTCCAATAAATAAATCTACAAACAATATAATCATTAGATACATTTACAACAAAACCTTCGATCGTCTTAAAAACTTTATCTTGAAAAAAATTCCTTACCCTCGACAACTGTCTATGGTAATTCCTTGCAGGGTTTCATTCTTGAGTTCCATAAGTACTCTACCAGCTCCGGCGGCTTTAGATTCGGATCCGGGCACGAGAGATAGCCAGAAAATGATATTTTTTTCGGCTCCACCCGTCCAAAAAAGAATTCTAGAAACAGGATCGAAGGCTATCCCCAGAACATTTTCTCCATTGCTCTTGCCTACTATGTGTTGAATCCCTTTATTTTCTGTGAGATGATAGCTGAAAATTGTAGCGTTGCTGTGGCCCGTGTCAGAGAAATAGAGTGTTCGATACACGGGATCGTAGCTGAGGGCAGTCATCTCGCTAAACTCCTCGCTCACAATCCCCGCTCCGGAGCCGTTGTTATTGAAGAATTGTATCCGTTCACCCGTTGCTGTTGCAAAATCTGAAAATATTATTTTATAGATTAATTTTATAATTCATTTGAATTGAGATTTTTAGAAATGGCGATATGACCTCTCCGGGAATGCTACCCTAGAAATCTAAGGAATATGCAGAACGATCATAAGAGAGATTTGAAACTATAATAATATTCTATAAGTTGCTAGAATTATTTGGACCAAAACTACCCCCCTCCCTCTCCGTGTCGTCAAAAGTGCAGAGAAAAAATTAGTGCCATCGCCCTTCCTCAAAAAGATTCTATAATACAATCAGAAGCGAAATTTGGATTTATTGAAATACACTGTACGGATTAGGTAGACGATGGTAGAATTGCAGGCAGAGAAAATAAGAGCCATCAGCGTAAACAGAGAATTACAAAGTGAGCCTCCCAAGGAGCTAATTGCCAGGCTCTTGGAATGTGTGATAATTTAACTCCGCGGACGCGCCCGCACAAGGTGAACATCGGCACACTCGCCACTCGTTATGAAATCCGGCGACGGTGAAGCATTCGAGTTATGCAACGCCTGCCCGTTCGGCATTTTCTCTTTGTCAATTCTAAAAGAAATAACTTGGCATAGTTTGTTCGAAAAAAAGGCCACAAGTGAACACCGAATATACACGCTGAATAAACAGAGGCGCCGCGACACCCCGAGAGACGGCCGTAAATCATCGCACTCGGCAAATAACTTTACATATTTTTAATTTATTTATTTACTGAGATTCCTCTGAACACTCGTTTCTTCTGAAACCTCCAGATATCCTCAGACCTGACTGATCGAACTATCTTTTTGTGCAATACAATAATGACTTTTTTAACGATTGTGGTTCAAAGGTTTATTTTTTTAAACATCTTATACCCTGTAAAGTTAATTGTAGCTACATAGCCTTCGCACAAATCGTGATCTCATAAATTTACAGGTACACTATATAATCGACCTCGTACAATGAACTGTAAAATGATTTCGATATACCTTTTTCCGCATTTATAATCAAACTATTAAATTAATACCGCGGCAGTCGGATGTCACCGAAGGCCGGGCCTCGTCACGCGCGGGCCTCCTGGCAGCTTCCTGGCAGCCTCCTGGCAGCCTCCTGGCAACCTCCTGACAATCTCCTGACAATCTCCTGACAATCTCCTAACAGCCTCCTGGCAGCCTCGTGGTCCCGCACGAGGCGCTATTGCCCAACACGTGTGCAGTGCAAACCCGAGTTTTAAAAAAGCCCCTAAATAGAGCTTTCGTTGGAATATAGCGTTCTTCTCGTGAGAGGCACGTCACGAGGCCCTCCGGACGCAGCGAAGATTCCTAATTCTATACTCAAATTTTAAAAAATCACTAAATCGAACCAAAATGCGAATTATAAGAACCACCCTATTTGGATGCTCCCATATGAACGTCGGCGCGTCAGGGAAAGTGCGAAACGCTCGAAGATACCAAATCCTGGAAAACTCGCGGGATCGGACTCCATCGGCTCGCCGTGTTCGGTTGTTGACGGACAAACATAGCGTATCGGATTGTATAACCGCGCGAGATAAGGAGTGATAAGGAATTCGCCGGAGGAAGAGGCGGCACGGGCGGGAGTCTCGTCACTCCCTCGTCTCCGCTGGGACTAATTTAATACGTATATTTTTTAAGGTATTTCCACTTAAAATCGTCACGGGTATGGAGGCGAAACATTATTTTGGTCAAATAAAATGATCCGCAGCATATAGATAATTTTTAATTACTCGGATCACAGCCCGCAGTAACGTTTAGAGGACTCCGCGACGTAACCATTCTGCGGAGCATAATTAGTGTAAAGTGTAAACCGTATGCGCCGGCGGGCTCGCGCGAATGGAGGTCAGCAGGCGGCCAGGCGATCCGTCCCCCACTGCCATTGGCACACTTACACTTGCCAATCTTTATCACTTTGATCAGGTTTCGTATCCAAAATTCCAGAGACCAAATCCACATACACCTTATATTAAGAAACCTGTCGCGATTCGCTTATTTGTTTTAAAAAAATAGCCAAAATCAACATAAACTAAAGTAACCCATGAGTCACCGTTTGTGAGAACTGTCGAAACTCAAAATCTCACGAACCGCAATACTCGTGATAAGAATGACCGCACATTATTATTTGATTACAAGAATGTGCAGTAAAAATAGCTGCATTTCGACCGAATGTTTTTTCAGTTATAAATTTTACTCCGAAATTAAAAAGTACCGATTGTGTTATATGTACAGTACAACTATCGAGTACAATACGAAAAGGTTAGGTTTTTATTAAAACTATTCGTAATATGGAAGTCCGGAAAATTATTATTCCCTGCGGTCAACTTACTCGTCTATTGTATTTAACAATGGTGGATCACTCTTGTTGGCATGGAAATTGCGAAATGAGCGAATAAATTGCGATAAATTAGTACAAATGCGTAAAAAAGTACTACAAAATCCCTGAAAGCTCTCGCTGAACGTGCCTTAGGCAAATGAAAACAGCCGAAATCGACTCGGAATGCTCCCTTTATTGCGGACTCTAATTATCTAAGAATTGCATTGCAATTGCAGCATTCGTAATGCTGATAGTCGACATCCGGACACAGGCAAGACGCAGGGAAGAAATTCTGAGGCGGGGAAATCATCGATGGCATGAAAAAAAAATGGTTTTTCATAAACTTGCAGATATTGACAAAATGTAGCTTGTATTCAATTTTTAAAAAAGTGCTAAAATATATAATAGGAAGATTAATGAAATAAATAAGTTTACATTGATAACGAAATAACATTATCTTGGTCGGGTGTAAGCGACGTCATCGTTGTGATATTGAAATTTCGCAAACAAAATAACACGGTCAGTATCTTGGTTTTAAAGGTTTAGTATCAGGTATCAGCGGCGTCCGATTACATCGCACCTGATAACTCCCGTGGCGCAGAGACGCGCCCGAGCGTTCATTCTGAAATATACAATACGAGACGCGCGGACTGAATGATTTCACATAAACATTAAAATGTGTACTAATAAGCTTACGTGTTCTTTATGCTTTGGGAGCATTCTAAAGGAGTATTACGAATCTTTGCAGCCGGTAGCGACGTCTGGGGGACGCCACCAGTTCGCCCCCGCGCCCGAGTCGACGAAAGTTTGATTTGAATTAGTTAAATTGGTCAATTGACGTCTCGCGGTGATGATTGTCGTAATAAGCAATAAGCGACTTGTCATTGTCCATTATTGACGCCAGGCCAGCGTACGTGCCGCGCGTCACGAATCGCCGAGGCCTCATCGGCTGCCGGTTGCCGGACACAAGCATCGCGTATGATCCGTCGTGTTTGCATTGACCCGTGACTTGCTGCGGATAAGTACACGAAGAGTATATTAAAATAACGTTATGTTCAAAAAACGTTCTCGGTTGCATTCGAGTATTCATTATTCCTGTATAAAATACCATAGATAATAATAGCGTCCTCTAGCATCGACTGCGGCCTCCTGCCCACACGAATTCACGGTGAAGAGTACCAGGGGCGAACTGCCCACCGGGGGAATTGTCACGCTGGACACCGGGTCGTGAATTTTAGGTTATTGCACTCATACCTCATGCAAAAAAGTGATAATTTACTTACAAAAATACTAGGTATTCGGTATTCGCAACTCAATATTAATCGACATTGGTTTCCCTGCGAGGCGCAGCCGGCGGCGACGGCAGCCGCTGGTCCCCTGCTCGGGATTGTGTGCTTACGAAGAATGCTTTCATGTTCCATAAGAAAGGCTAATTAAAATCAAATATTTTCGATATAAATATTATATTGTTCGTATAATTTTAACTCAAAAATGAAAAAAAATATATATTTCACTTTATTGAAGTCTCGTCCGCGAGGGCGATCCGATGGGCGAATGGGAGGGAGGAGCACGCGACATTTGAACCTTTAAAAAGTAATTTTATATTATTTACATTCAATATTAAGTCCAATTCAATACTGGCCCTTTCATGTCGATCAGTCGCGCGCGAGCCGGCCGCTGGAGCCGTCTTCCCCGTGCGTCTGATTGTCGAGAACCTCTGAGAGCTCCGGGTTTTATATTTAAAAAATATATTACATATTTAGAATTATCTACCAAGAACATTTCTCATTTCAATTTTCAACAGCTATTAAATCCAAAACCTCTGTTTTCGTGAAACTAAGAATAAATTTAAAAATTAATTAAATTTTCTAAAGCTTTTCTCTCCCGATAAATTTTCATGTAATTTTTTTATACGTTAAAACTTGATATAATAACCATGGTGTATGTTTGCCATCTCATTTCGACACCCGGTTTAGCCCTGATTCGCACGCCTAATGACGAATAAAACGTCTATTCCCCATCTCACACTCTTTCAAACGTGTGAACCGGCATCGCTTCCCTCGGCAAGGCAATAACCATTCGAATTATTTATTCGACTTTTTTTTATTGCGAGTTACTAATGCCGCTCGGTGCTGCCCTCGCCGCCTGGGCCCTCGGAGACCTCCGAAGTCGCGGCATTGAAGTGTCTTAAAAGTAAGTTTGGTAATTACAATAAAATATCAATAATAATTTGATAACGTGACTCATTAGAGGCAGAGCAATTAACGAGCTGTGCCATTAGTCATGATGGCGTGCGCTGAATTCACTGCGCCAGTTGCGATCACTTCCTGACCGGGTCGGAGCCCTCTCGCTCGGTCGCAGAAGAACCTTGCCCAGTAAATGATGTGATTGTCCTGACCGCTGCGTTTTCTAGAGGTCACTGAAATTCAGTTAAATTGCGAAAGGTACATAACCTAATCTTACTTAACCTTGTTCGATAAATTTTAATCGATTCTCCTGAAACTATCGAATTCAGAACACTAAGAATCTTTGCTCGATGGCCTGTAAAAGTACTAATTTAAATAATATTCAATATACCTAGCATAATTCCGACTCACCGAATGAATTATTCTGAAAAGATTACCTTAGTTACTGGGAACTTGATTTCTCTTGACCTAACAAAATTTACCAACCGTTCAAACACTGCAATGCAACCTCGTGATTTAAATTGTCTTGAGTTGGCCTAACCTAACTTAACCTCGTCGAATAAGCTTTAATTATTTTGAATGTATTTAAGTTCAAGTTTTCTATACATTGCCATAATCCTCCCGAGGTTACCGGAAGTTGATTAACGTTATCTTGCGGTCAATGGACTGCAAGCCAAGAAGAACTTTCAGTTATTATCTAACATGACCTAATCTTGCTTAGCCTTGGCCGGTACCAAATAATATCATGCTGCAGTCATATACACTACAGTCCCCACGAGGTCGCCATTTGATTAACTTTGAGATGCGGTTCAGTATTACCTAATATATATATTTATATAATCCCATTTCAGAAATTCAAAGCGCATGAGATTTCCTTGACTTTTGCTGAAGTTAACCAAAAGTTAGTGAACTTTATATAATCCCCTATCAGTTGAGCCGGAAGTCGGTGCTCTCTGGACAACCATCTGGCAAGGCTGCGTTAGTTTGAGTAATATTGTGGTACTAATTCCTCCTTTACAAGAACGCAGTATTTGTCCAAGTTTCTCTTCAGCTTTTCTTTTTGTATTTATAATTTTTATTTTTGGAAGGCTGTAGGAGATGTTGCCGGGGCTGGAAGATTACCTGATGGTTTGTCAGCTCCGGGGGTGTGTGTGTGTGTGTATATATATATATGTATGTATGTGTATGTGTGTGTGTGTGTGTGTGTGTGTAGCGTGAAACGATGATTGAATGCTTAAATTATATTTTAAAAATACCTGACCATATGGGGTGTGTGACGTAAACAACCTTTAAGAAATCGAAATATGGCAAGTTTAATCTGGTATCGTTAACTTTATCAATATCTTTAGTAAAACCGGTCGACGGGTAAGCTTAGTTACACCATTTTAGTATTGTCGACAGGAATCGAACCGGTGAACTCGTGGTTAAGAGTCGACTGCCATAATCAATGAACAAACAAATCAGCTAAAGCTCAAAGTTCATATTTAAAAACCAAACACAACTTTGTGACAGATCTACATCGTCAAGTGTTCTTCGGTGTGAAGCTGCAATCTGTTTTTTTTAACAATACGTATTACCCGACGATATTACACGTCAGGTAATTTCCAATGACAGACGATTGTGCTCGATGCAGACGCGCACTGATCTGCGTGGCGATTTGACCACCTCCACGCGGCTTGAGACCTCGGATTGAATAATCTGCGACAGGCACGGTCTCCTCGGCGGTCTTCTCGGCTGTCTCCTCGACGGTCTCCTCGGCTGTCTCCTCGGCGGTCTCCTCGGCGGTCTCCTCGACGGTCTCCTCGGCGGTCTCCTCGGCGGTCTCCTCGGCTGTCTCCTCGGCGGTCTCCTCGGCGGTCTCCTCGGCGGTCTCCTCGGCGGTCTCCTCGGCGGTCTCCTCGGCTGTCTCCTCGGCGGTCTCCTCGGCGGTCTCCTCGGCGGTCTCCTCGGCTGTCTCCTCGGCGGTCTCCTCGACGGTCTCCTCGGCGGTCTCCTCGACGGTCTCCTCGGCGGTCTCCTCGGCGGTCTCCTCGGCTGTCTCCTCGGCGGTCTCCTCGACGGTCTCCTCGGCGGTCTCCTCGATGGTCTCCTCGGCGGTCTCCTCGGCTGTCTCCTCGGCGGGCTCGTCGAGAGCGGCGCGCGCTGGCGCGAGAACGATTCACGAAACGTAAATATTTGGGATTTAATCTTCACATTGCATGTTCAGATAGGACGATCAGGTGTTAGTTAGACCCGTGCAAATATATACAAGTAAACTTATAAAAATTCAAAAAAGAGTTGGAAAGTTTTTACTTCTACCTGCATTTTTAACAAATAAGAATTCAATCGAACAAAAAAGGGAAAGAATCAGATTTATTAATTATCACCTAAAATTCTACATAATCGCAAACATGAAGCAACGCTACGGGGGCTGTCCCCGCGGTGCGGACTCGACGACACAACTCATTTCTAAACGTTATTTTTTTTTGCCTATCGAAAACGCTCGCTTAATATATATTTTGCAATACACCTGCAATGGCGAAAGAATCGAAAAAAAAGCGATAAAAATTAACATTAAAAAACAAACATAACCACCCTAATAAATCGGTTACGGTTGCAATTGTTCCCGAATGCCTCCCACTCGCTCGGGGAGCAATTCGGTTATGGACCTCGCCCTCCGAGATTATCTGAGCTCAGATGACCCGTGCGCGACCGTCGGGCGACATTACCAGGGCCGTCTCCGGGCCCGCGGAAAACTACACCTGGAGTATTCTTAAACTGTATACGGGTACCTTTTTGTTCTCGACTGATCGCGCCGCGGTGGTGAAAATCGGTGGTGATAGCCGCTACCTGCGCCGATATCTGACGGCGCGATCTCCCGAAGTGGGTGGCATCAGGTCGGTGCCAGTTTTTCGTGATGATTCATCGGATAATTCTAATTAATTAGAAACGAGGAAATGAATTTGCGATGTGAGCTCTGTAGAACAGATTTATTAACTTTTAATGCAAATCGAGAACTCGATAAATACTTAATCGTGTAGATGCCAAATTACTCAGAATACATAACGCAAAATTTATACTGCGTACTCTATTTGACTAATCGATAATTAAATATGTCAAATAGTCAACGAACATAACACTCGCTACGCGTACCTCGTTATATAGATAAATACCGCTAAAATATTGGTCGGGTGACGCCCGAGGCTCACCGGAAGTTCGGTTCTCTTCTCTCCCGACTTCCACCGCGACTTAACTCTCGACGGTCTCGGGTGCTGAAGACTAGCCGAGTAGATCGTCTCAAAACGAGTGGGATCTCGAACGCGTTCAACAATAATAAAACAGGTCTCAAAAGACGTCTCGTTCACTGAAGGATTTGTCGCGAGTGGAGACTCGCTGGCCCGTGCAGGCGCCGGAGCCCCGCACGCGCCGCGCCACGACCGGCGCCCGGACGGTAGTTGGCCAATGGCGTCCTCTTTTGCGTTATTTATTTAATCTAAACTATTTTTTTAAAAAACCCAAAAAAAAAAAGGGATGCTACTGGCTAATTGTAAGTCGATTACAAGTCGTGTCGCTGCGCGTGTAGCCGGTTTTATTCGACCAATATCAACTATTGAATAATGCACAGTGTTGGCAATCGACGATTAAACTTTAATCTATATATATATATATATATATATATATATATATATATATATATATATATATATATATATATATATATTATATATCTATATATATAAAACACTAAAAATGTTTGTAAGTCCGTTATAGGCTTTGAAACCATACGACCGACGAGCCCCACACCGTGTTTATTTGAAAGCCAAAAATACCGAGAGTAATCTAGACCACTAAAATTATAAAAATTGATTATCAAATTTGGTTTATTTAATTAAGTAAATCCCATACAAAAGTTGACATTTCATAAAAGGAACCGACATCTTCGCTTATACGCAGGCTGCTAACAGAAAAACACTGATATTGTTGTTTGTAAATATTAGTATGAAGTTGCCGTTACAGGCTGCCACAAAAAAAAAAAAAAAAAAAAAAAACACCGAACTTAGAAAACAGAATTAGGTCGATTTTTGATATTTTCCATACAAAAATTTTCAACATCTGTAAAGTGGACATCGTTCCTCGCAAACAATTTGAAAAAAGAACATTGTGAAGATCGCGCGGACAGATCATACGGACTTTCAAAACAAAATCACTATCTGTCATTCACAACGTGTTTTATCATAATGAGTTTGTCTGTTTATATATGGGAAAAAAATTATTATACGAAAATATTCGTATTACAAGTTTCATCTATTGAAAAAATTATTCCAACTCAAATCGACATCGATCTTATATCTGCTGAACTACCGAATCAACGTGGAAGATCTGACCTTTTGACGTTGTTTGTAAGAACATGAACATTCACGGCCCATGCGGAGCGTTGCATGTGAATTCGTCTTGCATAAAAGTCGGCAAATGCACGAAAAGATATCCACGCGATTTGATCGATGAAACTCAAACTGGTCTACGAAAGCCAGAAGATGGAGGATACACCACCACCGTTAAATTAAGAAACGTCGATATTGACATTGATAACATATGGATTGTTCCATACAGTCCAATACTGTAAAAAACATTTCAATCATATATCAATGTGGAATACTGCAACTCCGTGAAATTCATATGTATGGACATATGCAAATATGTTAACAAAGGCAGTGATATGGCAGTGTTTGAGCTTTCAAATCGAAACTATGAAATCACTCAATTTCAGATGGGTCGTTACATCAGCAGTAATGAAGCTGTCTAACGAATTCTTGGTTTCAGTATTCACGAACGATATCCAACTGTTATATAACTGTGATAACTAACTGTGATATATAACTGATATCAAGTACAAATCGATTGACACAGCTATAAATGAGAAACAAGCTGTCAACTATCCAAAAGAGTTTTTTTTAACTCTTTGGAACCATCTGGAATGCCACCACATATCTTAACTTTAAAAGTTGGTTCACCATAGATGCTCATTCGCAACTTAGATCCACCTAAATTGTGCTGTTGTGATAACTATCAACAAGGCTCACGGCCAGTCGCTAAGTATTGCTGGTTTGAACATAGAAAATTCCTGTTTTTCGCAAAATTCCTGTTATGTTGCGTTTAGAGTTGGAACGCCGAAAAGACTTTATGTTTACACACCTACCGAAAAAACTCAATATATCCGCTAGCATTAAGATAAAAAGCTAATAAATAAACAAAATTTACTTTTTTTTTTTCGAACAAATAAAAAAAGTATTCTTTTTCTTTATTTAGCGCAGTAAAACGCGCCGGGTATCCGCTAGTAGTAATTAAGTGTCTTGTAAAATTATAAACGAGTATCTTATAAATACTACACATACAAAGTGTTTTAATTTACCTAATAATAAAGTCCACTAAGTATCCACGAACTTTGGCGAATTCGTGGAGTCACACCGAAGAAACTGAACGTCTATCAGTGTCTCGAAGGCGAGAACCAAACCTGGTAGCCGTCCTTAACACACAGGTCAACACGTAGTTTTATTGTGCAATAAATATTAATACCCAAAAGTTTTAACCGCTTTGTTTGGTAAGGCAATAATACATTCAATAGTAATGAAATTTTATTTAATATTAATAAAAAAAATAGCATTTCTTTTTGTATTTTTGTTCAACAATGCGATTTTTTACTACAGATTGTTAGAAACGAGGCATCCATCGATCGAGTCACCCATTTCCGTGCACACGGGCAACCTGAAAACGAGCTGTTATTTTATTTTGACAGAATCGTTTACATGCAAAAATGTGAACTTTGAGCATTCGCAAACTTAAGTAGAGAATGCGGGCGTCGACGCTCATGCTTCGCATCGCAGGGGAGAGCGTCGCAACGAGCACACGAGCACACGAGCACACGAGCACACGAGCACACGAGCACACGAGCACACGAGCACACGAGCACACGAGCACACGAGCACACGAGCACACGAGCACACGAGCACACGAGCACACGAGCACACGAGCACACGAGCACACGAGCACACGAGCACACGAGCACACGAGCACACGAGCACACGAGCACACGAGCACACGAGCACACGAGCACACGAGCGACAGGCGAGACGATCGAAAGCGCGGGTCGGGCGCCCGACCCCGCTCGTGACGTCGCCGACTGCGTTAATTTTGCATACGATTAATTAAAATGCGTTTATCCGCTGACGTCAACTGAAAAATCAGCACCTTCTAATGGTATTGCACACGATAGTCAATGTTTGGCGGGAATATGATTCTATTTCCCCGGACGCCCGATTGCCGCTCGTCCGCTCGTTTGCTCGCCTCTCGAGCCAGCGACGACTCGCGCGGAACTCGCGACTGATGAAACTCATGAAATCATGTCAGATGAGATAGCGCCGAGAGTGAACCGTTCATTGTGAGTTGCGAACGGCGCTGGTAACCGATGCGGATTGAACAAATCAACAAGGAAGTTCGAGATGCCAATAAACGCGCGTCCAATTAGCGACGGGTGTGGTAATAAGCCCGATAATGCGAGCAAAGCCGGTCGCCGGTGACCGTGGTTCGGCCTTTCGAAAACCTGCGAGAATGCACCATTTCCGATTTGATTTCCTCCCGCCTCGAGGACGACCCCCGGCTTCCGGCGACAGCTCCGATGGCCGGCGCGCCATGGACGGAACCGCTCGGCTGGGATCGAGAAATCGCTCCCGCACTCGCAGGCGCATTCTTTGCAACCGGATCGAGAGACCAACGCAGTACGCGCGAACAGACAATTCAGATTATTTTTAAAATAGATAGATAGAATAGATTAAAATACGTAGCCCTTACACTTAATCGTGTAAAATATCTAAAAAAATTCATAAAAAAATCAATCGAAAATATGATATATATATTTAACCCTTTATCTGTTACGGGGCTTTTTAAAATCCCAGCTTAAACTGCTTTAAGTTGTTATTATTTTAAAAAAATATTATTTTTGCCACCCTTCGTGGGTGCGCGGGTACTTTACGGGGTCACTTAAACTTTATTGTGCGTTTGTTGGTGATGTTAATTTTATTGGTGACCGGTTTCGCCAACCTTTCTCATGTTGGCATCATCAAACTGAGATTATCAAACTAAGTTTGATAATGTCAATGTGAAAAGTTGGCAAAAAAAACAGGTCACCGATAAAATTAATATGTGGAAAAATCACATGAGTATTTGAAATATTGTGAATTTTATTAAAAATCGAGCACATTTTTTTTGTGTTTAATTTATTTTTTAGTTACATTTGTTATATATTCACCGACAATAACCGTTGGTTTATTCTTTGCTAAAACATTTTATGAAACTTATTTTTACAATTATTGACAAATGTACATTTATCGATATGGTTGATCCTTTACTTTACTTAGCTTTTGTTTTTTTATCAACCATCGCCCTCCTTAGAGGATTTTTTGTCATATGTGGATTTATCGATATGGTTATTCTATTACTTTACTTAATTTTTGGTTTTTATTAACTGTCGCCTTGTTTATTGTCATAAATATTTTTATGACTATTATTATAACTATTATCGTCAAATGAGCATTTGCGTAAGTGGTTATTTCTAAACATTTGTTTTTCTCCCAACTACACCCCTTCTATTCGTAATATTTATCTTAAGGTAACACAGAGGGAACGGAGACAGTATATAGACAGACTTTGTAGACTCGCTGCTGTAAATTTAAACTAAAAATATTACTCCTGAATATACGCGTGATATTATCCAGGAGGATAATGCATTGTCAGCAACTTCTTCTGCAACATAAAATATTCTATCGCGCAAATAGTATATGATTTCAATTAAAAACATTTTTCTATTATTTTGTGAAATTCAATTTATAAAAATGTTCAATTTATTATAGCCCTTCATAATGATAACGGGCAACTTGTACGTTATAAAGCTTTTTTTTGTATTGTTTTTAACTAAAGTTGTGAATGAATACTTATATTTCGTGTAATTTTTTTTTTTTAATTTGTTTAAAGTTCTCTTAAAATTACAAAACCTTACCCAATTTATAAAATGCAGTATCCGGACCTTCATAATATTACTTTAACATAAATTCATATTATTTTACACAAATAATTAAAAAATACACAAAAAAAAGTTTTGAATCGCTGATGTCTTGTCGCTCAGGAAGTATTCGCTTTCGAGCGCTGTGACGTCACGACGACGGCCGCCGCAGTCCTCGGACAACCCGCCAGCGGAGGCCTCGGCGTGCGGCGTGCGGCGTGCGGCGTGCGGCGTGCGGCGTGCGGCGTGCGGCGTGCGGCGTGCGGCGTGCGGCGTGCGGCGTGCGGCGTGCGGCGTGCGGAGGTGGTGGACAATCACATCGGTGGGGAAATACACGTGGACTTTGTTAGATTACGAACAATCTCGGGATACTTCTTGAATTTGAACAAACAGAGTAAGCGTCACAAACGCGAACGTTTCAAAATTAATTATACAAATAATCGAATGTAAGTTTGTCGCCTCGTTTGTATCGAAAACTGAATTCATTTTCTTTTAATTATTTAAAGTTTTGAATGACTAAATAATTTTGTATGCGCACGAGATCAACATCGGAACCGTGTGAATATCGTTAATAATATTTTAAATAATAAGTAAAATACTTGAGGGATTTTTCCTCTTATAGATTTTTATCGGTGACCGGTTTCGCGAACCTTTCACCTTATTATTGAAAATATTAAAATCGAATTCCACCGAGTACTCTCTGTCAAAAATATTGAATTTCTAATATCGTAACTCGTAAATAAACTCTAAACAAATACCATACAACCGACATGCTAGTATTACGGGTCCGTAAGACTTCGCACCATCCTACTATCGGAAATGATAAATGTCGTGCTGTGCACGAAATACCATTATTGCGAATGTATAATATCTCAGGTGATCGCGGCAGGTCGCGTGCTGCGCAATAACACTTGACCGCGAGATTAAAAATAACATCGGTCCACTATCAGCAAGAAAAAGCGGTTCGTTCGCGGTAACCCAAATCGCAGATTGAAATAATAATAAATGTCGCGAATCATTTAAGTCGGGTTTATCTATGACGCAACGTGAAATGTAAATAGTGCGCGATGCCAGTTGCCAGTTGCCAGTGCGGGTTACCCCGCCTCGAGGTTGCGTTCAAAAATCGTAAGCTTGGATCAATCGATTGCTGCAATCATCGTAATTCTATCGACAGACTGTCCATCTACAATAACAGATTGACGAGTATCTGAGTGTACTAAATTCAAATATTAACTCTTTTTAAAGAATCAACCAGGTTTGTAACAATTTTGGTTGTTATCAATAAACCGGTCTCATGTGTCAAGTAACATAGAAAATGTATTAGTTGATAAACACCGGCTTTGTCCCGCTTTTCTTTATAAATATAAACCTTATAATTTCATTTCTAGACATAGAATTGAAAAACTACGGGTCCCCCCATTCAATATTCCTCAAATATGATTGATCTAAGTTTTTGCCTCATATGCACCGCGCGCATATAGAAGAGTAATAAATGCATCTAACTTTATTACATTCAGTCACTACTCAATCCAACTTACTTCAAATCACTATAAATGCTTCACTCCAAGTTCTCGTCTATCAATATTCGTCTATCCTTTCGTCCACATTTTTTATTTTCTCAAAAAGCGTCGTATATTTAGAACGCTGTGACATATTTCTGTACAGAATATTTGGGATACGTATAAAATAAAATAAAATAAAATAAATTCTTGGTATCGCTGCCTGACTATTCCTCTCTCCAAATTAGCACTTATAATATAAAAATTTTCAGGTTTAGTAAAATGAATACCATATTACCTCGGGGGGTCAAATTAACCCCTCGGGTAGGTAAGCACCTGTCACACATGTACATCCGAAAATAAAAAAAACGAGACGTAAAAAATTGAAAATGCACCGTGTGCATAGTTTAGGAAAAGTTGTAGAATTCGATAGTGATACGATAGCATATAAATATCAGACTTACAGAGTCATACCAAAGTTTGAAAAGGGCTCAAAATGACTCCTCCGGTAGATTTAGTGTGTATTTTTTTACTAATATATGAAAACCTTTTCGCGATTAATAAATCAATCTTTGGAGTGACCGTAATATTTCAAAATTAACTTTTTTTCCGAGAATAGAAATTATGTATGTGTACAATTAGTCTATATTTAACTTTTTTATTGCCGGGTGCTAAGCATACGGACATCCGTTTACTTTCGAATTCCTAAAGTACATTGTCGGCAGTCACGTGCTGCGTATTTGTATACTAGATATTCGTACAGGTTATGTAATTTTTGTACAAAATTCCAAATTTAGGATGCAGCACTTCCAAAATTTGCAATTTTATTAAGAAATATTGTCAGTTTGCAAAAATAAATCACAAAAAACCGCAAACTGATTTATTTATTTGTAATGTATCTTCGAGTATAGTCGTTTCGTATCGACTGTCATAGTTCTACTGCGAGTTGGCGATCGAGAATATATCGAATTGTACGCATCAAATGAGCGATGTCACGCGCTCAAATCGAGGAAGAAGAAAATATAATCCGTTTGATTTCCAAATAGATAAATTTTGAAGGTATTTTCTGTTATAACTTGTGCGCTTTGAACTTTTTAAAACTACCCTTCCCCCGATTTGGCGTACGTGACCGACTCGGCGCGCTCGATGGCTGTCAAAACTACAACACCGCGAAGGCGACGGGGCGTCCCTTCCGAATCGCCCTCCGCAGAACGCAACGCGGTCGTCGTTGAAATCCGGGGACGACCGGGATCTCCTCCGCGGTTACGTAATTTATTCGGTGCGGATCGACGCGAAACTCGTACAAAAATACTACATTCAAAATAGCACCGTCAAAAACGAAGCTCGACACTCACCCCACGCTACTCCAGGTCCAGGATACACGGAGAGAATCAGAAGACACGCACAGTAAATAATACGCATTGTAAATTGATTATTTTTTCTATCGGAAACTAAAATGAATACATTGAAAACTATTGTAACACACGAGCGATAATGTCATTTGACGACCACTCCGCAGCTATCGTCACGTGGCGAGGTGCGAGGTGCGAGGTGCGAGGCGCGGGCGGCGGCGCGGCGCGGACTGGCGCGGACTGGCGCGGGCTGGCGCGGGCTGGCGCGGGCTGGCGCTGGCCGTCGCCTCTTGCCTCGCGCAAGGCAACACGATCGCATCCGGCTCCTGTGCGTCGTGATTATCAAACAAACTGGCTTAGGAAATCGCAGGATCTTCAAAACCTGATATTCATTTTTGAGTAAGGATAATTATTATATTTGTCAGCCGCTTTTATTGCAAACGAGGACGGCTATTGGAAAAATACTGATTTGGATTACCGATCGATCTCACCATCGCATTGCGCAAATCCGGTGATAGGGTAAATCGTCAGTATTTTGTATGCGATTTGATCAATAAATCGTATCGATTTAGTGGTGTCGTTTCGAAGGGAACAGCGTTCGTTATCTTTGCGATGCTATTATAAAACTATATTTTTTTAAAAATAGCCATAGTGTTTTTAAAATGGACCGCCGGAAACCGTCGGAAAGGAATAAACGCCTGGAAAAAATACAAATATAAAAGTAATTTGTTTAGATTGAGATATGCAAATTGATATTAATGATGAATGAATTTTGTAATTCTCTTTAGAATATTCATCTTATGGAGGTGCGTTATTTCCTATTTATAATTTTTAAAAAAAATTCATAAAAAAATATACATCTAAAACGGTATAATAAAATTTCTTGGGCACACATGTCGAAATAAGCAATTTTATGTACATTTTCATATGCTCAGGTTGGTAATGCCGTGACAGCCGAGTGCGCTCAAGTTGGTAGCGTTGTGACAGTTGAGTGCGGTCAGGTTGGTAGCTCCGTGACAGTCGATTGCCCTCGCGGTGGACTGCTCGTTCGCCCCCTGAATACTACTCGTTTATTGTTGAAATATGTTGGAAATATATATGGAAATAATGCTCAACAGTAAGCACTACAGGTTCATATACGATTGATGCTTGTAAACTTTAACTAAAAACTTTTCACTCAGTATATTTCACTGTAGTATATTGTAGATGCAGTTATGTTGATCATCAATATTTGATGCTTTCAATGGTTGTTTGAACATAAAATACGTTTAGATAAGATTCCCACTCTGATTCTCTTCACTGCATTAAATATGGTGTTTTTGAGGTGACAAAATGCTCGAAGTTTACATACTGAATATTAACACATTGTATGCGGGCGCTTCGCGCCGCGGAACTATGCGAGGAATGTGCGTTTTTCGCGCGAAATTAAACATTCGGGTAAATTGCGATAACATGGAAAATACTCATTTTATTTTTTAGTATTACTTATAATTGTATTATTCACAGTTCTGTGGACATAAATTCTACTTTCGAACATAGATTAGAATAGAATAGAAAAATTAGAAATTAAAAAAAATAATAGTTTTTTAACTCTAAACGTACCAGCACTTGATATATACCTATTTCTACCACAACCAGTCAAATGACCGGTCTTTGTGTTTTCTATGAAATATGGATGTAAGAAGGAAATAAACATAGTAACTTTATTATAATTAAATAAAATTGTATATGGACGATTTTTATTACATACACAAAGAAAAATAATGTTCAATAATTCATTGCTCATAGCATTTTTTTACATATACAGGTGTCTCCATTGTACATATTTTTCACATTTAGAACATATTTTTATAGTTTTATTTTCGTTACAATAACCTATTTGACATGTCTTGCGTTGATAAGAATCTGTAGTAGATTTAGGAAATGTCCCTTTTGTATTTGTTTCTTCTTTTGATTGTTTACAAGCTTTTCGAAAATCGGCGGCAAGTTCTACTGCTAACTGGAGTAAAAAATCTTGTCTCTAGATATTTTCTCCTGTCGGTTGCTTGTACAAAATCCAGCCATTTATGCCAGCTAAATCAAGGATATTGAAAAATACTTGGAGAGGCCACTGCAAGACATAGATTTTGTGGTATATTTCCTCGCCATTTGATCGGTCATGCCTACACTAAATTTAGTTTGATTATAATAATTATAATATGAAACGGTCTCAGGTAAACATTTATCATTGTTATCGACTGTTACTGATTTATGTTTAGAACTCAGTAAAAGAACTTTTTTTTTGGTTTACTTTTATAGATTGTAAGAGAACAATTATCTGTTGTGAAAATTTTCATCTTTCTTTTGCTTCGCAATTATTGCTAATTATTCCCTTTTATTTGAGCGGATAGTTCCAACTAACGTCGTTTTTTTCATTACCAGTTGTGTTGCTAGGGATTTGCTTGTAAAGAAGTTGTCTGTGGTTACAGTTCTTCCGCAACCCGTAAATGGTTCCATGAGTTTGAGTACAACATATTCAGTGAGTGGTACTGAAGAGGGCCTATTTTCATCTTTTCTTAGATATGGAATTGCATTTATGATGTATTTGCTATCGACGTCAGATGCTAACCAAGATTTGATTCTAAATTTATCAGGCTTGTTAGGCATATATTGCGTAAATCTACATCTTACTTTAGTTGAAAATAGCTATTCGTCTACAGTAATATTAGCACCCGGTTTATAACAGTTTTGGCTGTTCTCAATGAATTTATTCCAAATCATAGATATCATGGCGAATTTGTCTGTTTTCAAACATTGGCTCCGTTCCCTTTTTTATCAAAACGGATAAATTTGTGAAATTATTTCTGCTCATAGCTTCTGAGAAAAATTTAGGCTCCCATATGTTATTCCACAAAAAAAGAAACTTTCAAATGATTTGCTCCATATGCACATCGTATATATAAAATTGCAATAAATGCATCTAATTTACCTTGAGGTAAACTCCAATTGGTTCCAACTCCAACACTCTCTTTGCATATTCTTATATGGCTCATACCACGGTGGTCAATTATCAACGAAAATGCAGTCTTAACTTTACCCTTCATAATATAACGTTTTGCATATCCTGTGGGGCCTTCTTGTCTGAAAATGTTATGAAGTGGTGATCTTCCAGGTGTACCACCTATTTATATTTCTTTCTAAACAGTTCCACCAATCGCAACATGCTGTTCATTTTTTTATATCTCTTCTTCAGAGTAATATAAGTTTTTTTCGTCCACGACATATTTTCACAATATTTTTCTCTTCATCTTCAGTAACTGTACATTCAAATCATTTTCAACCTGTATATCTTCATTTTCACAAAAATCATCTTCATCAATTTCTGAAAACTCTTCGTCAATATTACTTATATCTTCTAAGAATTTGTACTGTCTTGATTGTTTCGACATTTTTCTGGGTAATGTGTAACCTGTATTAGTAATTGAGTAAAGATATCAAAATAAAATAAAAGCTACCGATCAATACTTTAAGTTTTTGTCTACTTTTCTTATGTTATGTATCCCACTTCTGACATCAATATTATGTTGGGTACACACCGGGTTTCGGGACTAAAATGCTACTTTCAATCTACAATTTTAGTCACATTCTTGAATTTCTGATTCACAGTCATCTTGATTGAACTAACTACGCAATAGTCTTTGCAGAAATGTGCAACTAACTGAATGCAATATGTTGAAAACGCATGTACATCATAATTTCTGATCCGATAACTTTATAAAGCAATAAATTGTTCTCTCGGTCAATTGACCGGTTGTGGTAGTAATAGGTATACTACAAGCATAACTCAAAAAATACACAATAAAAAAATTGAATATTACTTGTATTTAATAAATAGATAAAGTCATGAAGTCAAATGTACAAAAAAGTTAAAATTATATGCGCATTTTCTATACCAAAGTATAAAACCGGTCAATTGACCGGTCTTGGTATGTTTAGTGTTAACCTTTATTTTAAAATTTTATACAAAAAATGTATACCTTAACATAAAAAGAATCAATAATGTTTGAGAGTGTGATATCTTTCAAAACATTTGCATCTGTGAAGAGGAATTTTGCAAAATTTACAAATAAACCTAGTCATACTGCACACTTTGCTGACATGACATTGTCTCTGAATGTTTTTTTTTTCCTGTTCCTATGAGTTTTTCGACAGTGTGTTTCCAAATATCCATGGACAATCTTCCTGGGGAATCACGACATTTGCTGGCCGTAGATCTAGATGGTCCTGGATCTTGGGGAGCGCCTTCTTCCGTAGTAAGTAAATAAAAAAACAAAAAAAGGCAACCGTCTGATATAAAAGGCAAAAAAAAAGTTTTTAGGATTTTTTCACCATCACAAACACAATATAATTTTTACATACAATTTTCAAACAAAATACGTAAATTATAATGTAAAACCAACGTTGGAGAAACATACGACCACTACGTACGAAACGTCAGGTACATACCGTTCAGGTATGTACCGTTATCTCAACGCAACAATGTGTCGCTAACCAAAAACTACCCCATTGTTCTTTTTACCTGGGTAGTTCCGACCTTAGTGACGCCATACAAACAGTGCGCTAGTTCGTACAGACGTATATTTACAAGCGACCCGCATTCTATAAAACACATATATAAATGCAACCTGCGCTCTAGTACTAGTCGACCAAAGACGACTTAACATGCGATCCGCATACAATCTACTATAATAATAGCCATTGTGTGTTGCATGCTTCACTTTTTGGTTCTCTATAGAATATCTTAAAAGATAGAACGCTGATTTTTTGCATGTAAGTTTAGTAAATTTTTCCGCAGCTATGTGTCGAATTTCAAGACGATAGGGTAATATTTTTATTCATAAACTAATTTAATAAAACTAAAAAATATGCTTTAGCGAGTTTCAATATGTACGAATTATAGGATTTTGTTGTTTCACCGCGAGAATTTCAAATTTAGAACTTTTACAAAAAAACAAATTTTGATGCATAGAAATTTTCTGCTTATGTCAGTTTGACACAAGTACCACCTTATTTTTTCATCGAAATTGCATTAGAAATTATTAATCACATCATTAAAAACTCAAAATGCCTCCTAAAAAAATAACACCGTCTACGCACAGCAAACGTAATTCAAAAAGAATTGCACAATTGAACGTGATAAAGACTCCATCAAATAAAGACCGGTGCAGTAAAAGTGATGCGTTGTTTGTGACACGAAATGTGACAGATTTGTTAAGCAATGAATTGAAAGGAAAACGCGAGCAGCGTCTTCATAAAATTCGAGTATGTGCATCGACCTCAAGACAAAAAGAAACTGATGCACAGCAAACGCTGCGTTTGTCTTCGATGAGAGTGCGTGCATCGATAACGAGACAAAAATAAACAGATACACAGCGAGCGCAGCGTATGTCCTCAAAGCGAGTGCGTGTATCCACATCGAGACAAACAGTAACAGAAGAAACAATAAGACAACTCACTCAGGAGCGTTTGATAGCACTCGCTGTCCCAGAAAATATTACTGCACACAATTGTGGATAAATGAATGTGACCTGTCGATTCTGCAATGCTTTACATTTTCAAGCAGAGAAACCATCAGATAGAAAGTTCAACGATTGCTGTCACAAAGGTAAAGTGAAACTACCAGCAAGGCCTATTTTCCCAGTACACTTATACCTCCCTTTACGGCCTAGATACGTTCCAAGAAACTTGGCCGCTAACCGAAAAGCCGTATAATGAATCAATTACTCTAATACAAATTCAATGGGATCGGTTCCAAATTTGTTAAATATGTAACACTTTTTATACATTAAAGCTTACGAAAGATTCATCTTATTGTCAGCCAAACATATGTTCAAACACTATTGCATCGTTCATCGAATCCGTCATTCTTTAACGGGCTACATTTCTAGTGTGTTAATAATACCCAATATGTATCCCGTGGGATTTTCCTTGTGATTTTTGTCAAGCTTAACTTTTATATTTCACAGGATTTATTAGTTTCCTTCACCAATTATCGTAATAATTTTTTAAATCATTGAAATACTCTTGTAACCGGTTGTACACATCACCTCGTTATGAAAATGCATTAAAATCACACTCAGTGAGATGTGTTTTATTTATAGTTCCTTCGAAATATGTACTAAAATATCTAAAAATAAAAAAGTGGCAGCAATGAAACGGTAATTGTCCATATTTTTTGAACTGTGAGAGTCGACTGGTCGGTTGGCTCTTTACGTCGTTTTCCATTAGTTGTTTCAAAATTTTTAGAATTTTATTAAAATCAACACGATAATGGCCCATTGTTGACTGGCATTGTGCCATTATTTATTTTTCTTTCAACATTTTAAATACTAAGTTCGCAGATCTGTTGAGTAATTTATTTACAACGGTGAGTTCATCAATCTCAGACCGTTTGGGTTTTAATCTAAAATTTATGAAGAACTGCAATTAGAAAGTTCCAACTTTTTTTATCAATTGATTTACTACTTATAAAAAAATGTTTTGCAATTATGATAGGCGACAGCCAGGATCGTTTACGCAGTTTTCAATTAAACGTATCCTTTCTACTTTCAGCTTCAATTCTTTTTTTAATAAATTTTTATCAATAACTTTGATCTTAACTAATCAATATTTTTGACAGAGTACTTGCTGGAATCCCATTTTAAATATAATAAAAGTTTGATAATGCTAACGTGAAAGGTTGTCGAAACCGGTCACCAATAAAAATTTACATGTGGAAAAATCACTAAAATATTAACTTTGATCTTCACATAATGCAAGTTCCTATCTACGTTTCTGTGCTAAAAAAAACACATGTAGAAATATTAGATTCTCCTTTTATTACAAAGGAATTTCATTTATCTTGATTTTCTTTAAAGAACAACAAGTATCGCAGGATGAGTTCCGCATGCGTGTCGAGGGACTCATCGTGCCCGGAATTTAGATTGTAAATGTCTACTGAATCTTTCAATAAGTGTATTTTCCACGGCCAGAGCGCTGGCTTCGTATCGTGGGTGGCGGTTGGAGTCGCGGGCTTCTAATTATGAAATATATTTAATATAAAATATTTTTAATGTGAATATGTCTTGGATTCGTCGAGTCCGGGGGTCGGATGAGAGAGAGCGATCACTAAATATTTTTACAATATTTCATAATTTACTACTTCGATCGCAATACAGTACGGGATTATCTCCTGATCCCGGACGCGGAGCTCACAAGGGACGGCTTAGGTAGTAGCGTATGTGAATTTTTTTTATTTTCGTTATTGAGTTTATTAAGGGAAAAATATGTCTAAAGAAACCCTTCCTTTGGAAGCGCCCGCGGCGCAACAGGGCATGCAACAAGAAGTAGGGCAGAGCCGGGTGTCGCGAGGGCGGTTTCGAGGTCTGGAGTCATTATTATTAGTTGTCGAAATTACCCCTCTCCGCTATCCCCTCACATTGACCGTTTTCTCAGAACGCCCTCACCTTATATTCTAATCTAATATTTTATTCCCACGCATGACAAAAATGAAGTTAGGAATGTCACTGCCTAAATTGTATTTTTTTTATTATAATATGATACTGTAGCGGTAGGTGCAAAATGCACCGAGCCACAATATACGACAAGTTCGGACTTGTTAAAACCGCCCCGACCACAAGGTCGGACTTGTCCGAGCAGGTAGACTTTCTTTTACAACCCATACAACCCCCAGCGCATCACGCGCCAGAGAGACTCCGGCACTCAGCCAGTAACCACGCGTAATTCAGTCTTGTCTAAGTAAATAATAAATAAACGAATACGCAAACATTTCGCCAAGCCTTTCGATCAACATTCATCACACCATAACCATCTAATACCTTCGGCGAAAATATCTCTAAGAGGGTGGGTATGCAGAATGGATAAAGTTTTGGGGGGAATATTTGTAGAACCACTGTAATAGGCGAATCGTGCATTATTTCGAAAGCTGTCGATCAATCCGTCGATCCGCGAAATGAAAACTCGGCCGCACGCCCCGAGCAGCCCCGAGGACGCGGGAATGAGCGGAATCTGCGTTGCCGACGGCTCGCGTTGACGTTTCACAGATGGCACTGACTGGGAAATATACTAGACTGCGGTGCATTTCGTATGATTTTTCTTCATATCTTATAAGCAATAGTGAAAATGTAGACCGGAAGATTGTCGCTGGGAGTCATTGTAATTTTTCAGATCCTACATCTTTGCAGATGTTCATTCCAATTTTGTAAACGGAGCATTGAAAGTATAAAATGATTATTACAATTAGAAAATGCACCGTCAAATTCCGTGCACGATTGTTTCCATAAATTCGAGCGGTCCGGGCCGATCGTGAGTCGCGAGTCGCGCTATTTGCGGCGGCCGGGCCAGGAATAGCGCCCACGCGGGGAGCAGTGCGAGTTGCAGCGCGGGACCTCTCGCGGGGCCGCATTCCGTCCGCGCTCGTGCTCGTGTTCGCGCTCGTGCTCGTGTTCGCGCTCGTGCTCGCGCTCGTGTTCGTGTTCGCGCTCTGAGCTCGCGCCGTGTCGGATGCCTCGTCAGAAGAGCTTCGCGCGCGTCAGTGGAACGCGTCACCGAGAAGTAGATTCTAGCGATAAGTACTCTATCGATAGGTTTCTTTGAAGCTTTATTAAATAATAACCGACTCGTTAGGGTGAATGTCCATTTTTTTTTTCAATCGCATTTTTTCTTTACTGACGATTCGTTTGCGGCAGTGACTGCGAAATGCTGTCGGACGATAGTTTGGATTAATATTTTGTGTAATGATGCATTTCATTTTCATAATACTGAATACTGACAATCTATAAAAAAAATAGACTGGGTAGTCGATTTTTTTTCGATGAACGCGGGTGTGTCCATCGATTCTGCCGGCCGGTTGAGGTTTGAAGTGATTAAAAAAATATTCCCCCTAAAACCGCAATTGTGAAAGCCGATTGAGGAAGTTTTGTTGCTCGAATCTGTAATCTGTGCAGGTTATTTAATAGTGCCGACGTATCGGACGACGCCATTCGAGAATTGCCACTCGCGCTCGGGAGGGAGGGAGGGCCGGTGCGTTCGGTGCGTTTGCTCCTCAGCTTTGATCTTATTCGTTACATTATTTAGAGAGGACCTTTCCTAGAAAATTATTTTACGGGTCGTTTACCTATTATCAGACGATACAAAAATTACAGTACCCGTATTTTGCAGTAGAATTTACAATTATTTTATGCGCAGACTACTAAAAGATACTACTCGAAAAAATGTCAATGTCGTCAGCCAAGCGTCAGAAGTAAACTTCGGGTGTGCACTGGAGGACGCCCGAGCGTATATATCCGAACGTATCCTAAAATTACCGGACGGTGTAAAAAGTCGTATTTTGTGTCGCGTGAGAAATGACAAGAACCTTTGTCCGAGTGTAACTTCGATGAGAACTTTAAAAAAGGGTATATCAGTGAAAATAATACTCGGTGACATATCAGTATTCAATATTTTTGACAGAGTACTGGGTGGACTTCCATTTTAATATTAAAAAAAAAATGTTTTTGCGATTTTTTCACATCTTTGATAATGCCAACGGGAAAGGTAGGCGAAACCGGTCACCGATAAATTTAAACATATGGAAATATTACAATGACATATCGATTGTCTATGATAATAATGTTTTATTCTTTTAGAACAGTTTGTATAAATTAGATTTCTCTCTTCAGTGATTGCGTAAACAGGTTGATATTCAAATAAATTCTTCAAACGAGATCGGATACTACGCATCGCTCTAAAAGTTTAATCCCCGTACAAATTCAACACTTTCATTATGAGTCGAGAGCTTTGGGTTCGTCATACCTAATTGAGTAAATTTCCAAAGCTTTTTGATAAGACTTTAATCTTAAAGAAAAGGTTATGGAATGTACCTACCTAATCACCCTATGTTTTGCTAGTACTTCTTATGATAAATTGAAAGTTCTTGTCAGTTCAAACTAATGTTGCACTGAGGAGTGGACCTTATTCCGCCCCACAATATCAAGTTACTTTCCATTCACTTATTTAAATATCTTATATTATTAAATCAACACAGACATACCAAACATACAATAACATGTTTGTGCATTTATCTATCTAATCTATATATATATATATATAAAACACAAAAGATGTTTGTGTGTCCGTCATAGGCTTTGAAACCATCCAACCGATGTACCCCAAAACGGTTTCATTTAAAGGCAACAATACGAAGAATCTTTGTGACTATTAAAACAATGCATTAAATACATTCGGTCTATTAATTAAGTTGATTTTCGACATATTCCATACAAAAATTTTCAACATTTGTAAAGTCGAGATCGTTCCTTGCAAAAAATTTGAAAAAAGAACATTGTGAAGATCGCGCATAAAACAAAATCACTATCTGTCATTCACTACAGAGAGTTTTATCATTTGTGGTTATCAAAAATATATATGTATCAAAAAATGCCACCGAAAAGAGCTGCAATTGTAAAAAATACAGCAGAGCCGAAAGAGCACCCGAAACTGTCGGAAAAAACTGTGCGTACAGAGTCAAATAGGTTGAGAGAGCGGTAGTCAAGAGCTGTAGAAACACCAGAACAACATGAAGCACGTCTAGAACAAGTTCGAATCAGAGCTACTACACCCATACCTCGCTATACGGCCGCTATTTATACGGCCTTTCGCTATAACGGCCCTTTTCAATTAAGGCACGTTTTCGATATACGGCCTAAAATGTTTCGCTATAACGGCCAAAAAAACATTTTTTTTTCGATGTTATTTTGTTTACGAGCGTTATTCAGTGTGTGCTCATAGAGCGGCTGGTGTAGACTTGTTTGTGAGTGTTTTATGTACATATTTATTACTGATTGTTACACATTAACTGGAAAAATTGGAAATAATTAGGGACATTTTTAGTACGTAAGTACATATGTATGTATGTACAAATTTAAAATTTTTAATGTGTATTTTTATTTAACTTATTTTAACTATTGATAATATGGATTGAGGACAATAACAAACAGAGAATGCTAATGAGTCAAATGATTATTATGAAAGTATTTTCAAAAATTTTAAGAATGGAGATACTAATGAATCTCCTGAAGATGTCACATTCCAAGCAAGCCGAGGATGGTTTGAAAAATTTAACAATAGATTTAATTTTCATAATTTGAAAATGAAAAGTGAAGCAGCTAGCGACGATGAGGCCGCATTTAAGGAATATCCCAAAATTTTAAAGGGAATTATTGAAAGAGGTGGTTATAAACCTGCACAAGTGTTTAACGTAGACGAAACAGGGCTTTATTGGAAGCGAATGCCTGATCGCACGTACATTTCAAAAACCGAAAAATCTGCGCCTGGTTATAAGGTGTCTAAAGAACGATTAACTTTGCTACTTGGTGCAAATGCCGCGGGTGATTTTAAGCTAAAACCACTTTTAATATATATGTCTAAAAATCCAAGGCCTCTTAAAGGACTTAATAAAATTAATTACCCGTCATATGGAAATCCAACAAGAAAGCTTGGATGACTAAAGCTACTATTGAGGATTGGTTCAAAAATCACTTTTGTACAGAAGTGAAAAAATATTTGCGCGACAATAACTTATCCAACAAGGCATCCTACTAATTTATTCGAGTTATCTGAAGTTATCTATCGAGTTATCTATAATCATGATTGAATACCTTCCGAAAAATACAACAGCTCTGATCCAACCAATGGATCAGGGTGCAATAGCCACTGTTAAGGCATTTTACCTACGCCGAAATTTCCGACAACTTATAAGGGAAACCGATGGTAAAGCTTCAATCAAAACATTTTGGAAAAACTATAACATCAAGGATGCTATTGACAGCATCAGTGAATCATGGAAGGAATTAAAATTAACAACAATGAACCATGTTTGGAAACAAATATGGCCAGAATGTGTAAAAAATGTTACATATTTAACAAATTTGGAACCGATCCCATTGAATTTGTATGAATTTGTATTAGAATAATTGATTCATTATACGGCTTTTCGCTTGGCGGCCAAGTTTCGTGGAACGTATCTAGGCCGTAAAGCGAGGTATAGGTGTACAGCAAGAGCTGCTGAAACTCCTCAACAACATGAAAACAGGCTTAAAGGTAATCAGATACGAGCGGCTCAACCGATACAAAGAATCGATTTTCAGTTGGCGACATTTAATTATGACAAAGACTGCGACTACAGTAATCATCCGAATGTTGCAATTGGGCGATGAGCTCTCTTTGTCTGTAGTGCCATGCACTGAAATTTCAAAAGGAATCACCCGGTATGTGTTGTTCAAATGGAAAAACCAGGTTGTCAACGCTGGTTGACCCGCCAGAACCGCTTAAAAGCTACGTTTCTGACAACACAGCGTTGTCCAAGCATTCGGAAAACATTCGGAGATACAATTCCTGGTGAGGATGGATATTCGAAATACAGACGACGAAAGCCAGAAGATGAAGGATTCACCACCACCATTAAAATAAGAAACGTTGATATTGATATTGATTACTGGTCTGGTATTCACTAATGAAATTGAAAAATTATGAAATTCCTGGTTTCAGTATTCACGAATGATATCCAACTGTTCAACATCTTGCTGTTCATTTAGAAAACGAACAACGTGTTTATTTTACTGAAAAAAAAAGCCGAATAACGAGCAGCACAGCCACAATAATTTTGCGAAAAATTGCTGTATAAATGAAGTTCCAAAATAGAGTCAACTATCCAATAGAGTTTTTTAACTCTTTGGAACCATCTGGAATGTCACCACACATCTTAACTTTTAAAGTTGGTTCACCATAGATGCTCATTCACCACTTAAATCCACCTAAATTGTGCAATGGAATAAAACTTGCCGTTAAAAAACTATCGCCACGTAGTTAATCGAAGCCGCAATCAAAATCAAAGCCGAAAAATCTTTGTTTACACACCTACCGAAAAACTCAATGTATTGTTTATCCGCTAGCATTAAGATAAAAAAGTTAATAAAAAACAAAATTTCCTTTTTTTCGAACAAATAAAAAAAAAGTATTTATTTTTTAGCGTAGTAGCACACGCCGGGTATCCGCTAGTTATGTATATTTGCACTCTTTCTGGACTATGTCCATTATATTTTATATATAAGACTGTATCATTTCTCGATTCAATATAACTATACTCTGACCATCGACGATACACTGTAAATTTGACGATACACGATAAATTCCATAACAAGTATTGAAAGTGTTGTTATTTCCATACGTTCATAGTCCATAGTCCGGTGTGTACCTAACGGGCACATAACAGTTAATATATATTAGAATTCTTCTTTATTTGGAAAATGTGTGACGATGTGTTGTCTATTTTAAGCAACGTCTTGAAAAAAATTCAAAGTTCGTAAATTCTCAACACTTTCTTTATCAGTTGAAAGCTTTCGATTTTCCCTGCTGAATCGACCGCACTACCGGAGCTTTTAGCAGAGGCCGGGGAGGCTGCAGCGGCCGACGCGTGTTTCACTATTTTTTTTACCAAAAACGTTCACAGAGGTCGGCGTGAAAGCTACAATAATAATTGAAAGAATTTTCAAGAAGAGTTTGTTATCCGCTCCTCTCGCAGTCTCAGTGCTGGCAATTCCCCAAGACTCCGTTAAATCGCCAGATTATAAACTTCTGGCATTGAAACGCATGTGGCTTTATTATGTAATGGAAACATACAATAGCTGCGTATACAACTTTACAGACATTTTATTTTATAGACATTTTCCGGACAGAAAGGCCATCTTGAAGCACGCAAATGAATAAGCAACTCCGAAAGACGCGGAAGAGTTTATAACAGTTATTTTCCGCCCGTTCCTATGCGCACTTTTGTATGATACAACTCAATACCCTCTCAATTGCTAACGATACTGTACATATAAACGTCGGTTTTGAATCGAAGTGAAGAAAGAGATTATTGAAATGTCAGACTTATAATAATTTTGTCCAAATAAATGTGCTCAATTTCTCAGTTCGTAAAATCAGCCCGCTTTGGATCAGCCCTGTCGGTCAGTGCAGAATGTTAATTACGTATTGTTCCATGTAAATTTAAGATTTATTGTTGAAGACCTGTAAAATTATAAAATACAACTCGGGGTATGACAAGGCTGCGACGCCATCGCACATTTCATAGAAAACGATACAAATATTTCCAATAATATTAAAAATTAAAATCTTATACAAAAACCACGCAGACCGCATTTTTTAAATTGTTTTATTATTGGCACAAACATCCATTCATCGCGCTCGTCGCCGAGTAGAATGCGCGTTTAGCTGAAAATTCCATGACATCTATGAAAATTATTTACTTATAAAACTTTATTATTCAAGATGACTCTTCGCTTGATTGCTGTCGGAAAGTTCCGTCTTCCCCGGGGCGGGGGCGGGGGCGGGCGGAGGGCGGTCCGAAGGCGTCGACGACTCGGGCTCGAGTCCGGAGCCGCGCCAGTCGAGGCGAGCGCCTTCCCGAGATCGCGTCGCTGCCGGCCGGCCCGGCTGCCCTGGACGACACGGCGAGCGCGCTCCGAGGAGTCAGCCCGAGGAGTCAGCCCGAGGAGTCAGCCCCGAGTCCGCTGCGACACGCGGAAGCTCGACGCGCGCCGAAATCTGGGGAAACTCCCGCGCCACTCGAATGCGATTCGAAGCTGTCATTTCTGATGTGCCGTTCGCGAGTTTACGACCGTTTTCCAAAAAGAGCGACAGTGAAATCTTTGATCATAGAAACTGTGGAATCAATTCGATTCGCCTTCGGGTTCGCGCAGACTCTCAGCCGCTGCTCGATATCGGCTGCAGTTTGATTCGTGCTGTCGGAGATAAACTGTGCGCGTGTTACGTAAAAAGCGCATCTCATCCGCGTGCTCAGTTTTATATTTAATCCGGTCCGCCCGCCTGTCTGCAATGGACGCACGGATACACAGAACGCTTCGATCAAACCTACATTGGAAATAGACTTCGAGGGCATCTCGCGATAGACTCGTCCGTTTGTAAACACTCGGGACTGAATCGCTACCGTCTGCCGAGAGTGAAGTCCGACTGTGGATCCGAGTGACCCGCCGATGAGGACTCGTCCTGCGAGCGTCCCGCAAGGCGGAGGGAGCGAGTCCGTCCGAGTCCCCGCGGCCGGCCGGCGCGACAGGAAGAAATCGCAAGTAAGTACTGCACATTCCATCGGGCCGGGGGGCCCGTCGGTGACGTCGCTCACGTCGGTCGCGTCGGCCGCGTCGGTCGGGGGGCCCGCCGGTGACATCAGGTCGGAAAATAATTGAATGTTTTTTTATAGGTTAAATTAGAATTCAAGAACGACTTCCTGTGAACTGAGTTATCGTTATTTTGCTAAATATATATTCTAGTAGCGTTTTATGTGTTTTATCTGCGGCTGGCAATTTTCCCAATGTTTTTCTAAATATCCTTGCGACTGTGCCTTCAGGCGCCCCACGTAATCGAATGTTAGCCGAAAACGATGCTTTTGGCGGATTTAACGTAGACGCCGACGGGTAACACCGCACGCCGGAGTGACAGCCGCGGCCGGCCAGTCCGATGGCGACTGATTCCTTCGTACGTTAACGAGCGCCGATGCGAGCATTTATCGTTTTACCGTGATGATCAGAGTGACGACACGCTCACGATATTAAGTTTTGTGCATATTGCGTTGGCGGTAGGTGCCGAGGACGGTGTCGAGGACGGTGACGAGAATGGCGCCGAGATAGCGCTGAGCCGGCACGGGCGCGGCGCCTTATCGCTCGCCGATAGCGGAACGCTCGACAGGTCGATAAGGACCGGCATGTTGGAAAAGCCTTCACTTGTGGTTTTCCAGTTGCTTTACTGAGCTATCAAAATTGACATATCTCTTAGGATTTTAGATAAGATTTGATAAATCAAGGTATATTTAATATTCAACTTTTGGCAAACCCACGGTTAACTCGAAAACATTTTGTATAAGTTTGAAATTAGTTTATGGACGAATAAGAAAACCTAAACGCGTTTTTTCCCGCAAAAATATTAGGCAAATTTTGCCATGTCATATAGGACGGACGATAATAAATTGAAGTTGATTGTGTGAAATGCGATAGGCGCCCGCAGCGTGCGGTCATCTAGTTTGCCAGATGTGATGTCCGACAACTAACCGGATATTCATTAAATTCACGGTCTCACTACTCTCGCGAGAGAGAACCGCGTATCTCCCCCTTC
Organism: Atopsyche davidsoni; assembly: GCA_022113835.1. NCBI lineage: Eukaryota > Metazoa > Arthropoda > Insecta > Trichoptera > Hydrobiosidae > Atopsyche > Atopsyche davidsoni. Next base: position 18,350,065 of record JAILWY010000023.1, read on the forward strand.
CCTTAGCCGGCAGTTACAAAAATGTCGTTTTATTTAAATTCTACTGTGCTCTGAGGTTCTCCTGAGCTCCGAAATTGTCACTCCCGATTATACTGCATTATCAATTATGTTCAGTTTAGAAATGATCGATACGATTAATAGAAGAGCCCGGTCGAGAGACTTGTCTCAGCGATAACTACGTCAGTGGTTTGAGTGGTCCGAAATCCTGCTGCGAGTTGCGGATGTTAATGGTCGTGATTTAGACAGATCGGTCAGGACGCCTCCGCCGAGAAAAAACGGCACGCGGATTGCAACCGGAGGTGATAATCATTTTATTACGGACACGCGAGGTCCGAATACACCACAATACACGCGAGATCTGACAGCAGCTCGGAGGTCTCGCCTGACTCGAGAAACGAGTTGGTCTTTTTGTTTTTAAAAGTTACAAGAATTTTCCGAATAGTAGTTTTTAACAATTTTAATTATATTTGCCTGTTATAATTATATTAATATTATTCAATAATTGTTAGTATCTTTACCTGTTAGCCGAATGAGACGACTTTAGTGAAATCTTAGTTCGGGCCCGACGTGTAAATATCATTGGCAGTAGTTTATCCAATTTCACCTAAAGCGGTGTGTCATCGTAACCGAGATGCTCGGGCTGTTCTCCCTGGCACTCGAATCGAAAGCACGTGACAATAATTATAGGTGCTATAAAACCCTCAAGTCAACACCGCCAAGTGGACTTGAAGTCTGTGGTCTCTAAGTGACTCGAGTAACTCGGAGCGCTGCGCCAGCTGAAGTAATGCTGAGCGTCTCCGGTTGCCCTGCCCGTCAATGGAATGTGTGCATCTCCCACAACGGGTCGCATACGCAATGTTGGCGACGCCCGCTAAGTATATTATTTTCACATTAGAAAATCTTTAGCAGTCGTTCGACTTCTTCGAGATGAATTCACGAATTCGCCAAGGGTTGGTGAATACTAGTGGACTGTGTTATTCTTACTTTTTAAACACCTTATTTCAGACTTTTTCGTTACAAATACTTTTATAATAAATAGCGCAAAGACATCGCGGTCTTCTTAGAGGGTGGCTATAGGTACACGGACATCGTGATCTATCTGATCGTAAACTGGCATTGCCCTTCGTTAGAAAAAATAACAAGGATAAAAATGTATAGCAAAACCAGATAGAGCAGGGGGGTACAATGGGTACAGTGATCACCCCCGGGTTTATTGAAATAAATAAATAATTTCCGAGCTTATGTTCGTTCACAAGACTCAAATAAATCAAGTTAAAAAAATGTTTCTAATAAAGAACTCCCGAGATAAACATTTGTGACTGGTTCTATTGTTTGCAATAAATTTATCTCGAGAGTTTTACAAGTTCTTTAAAATAGTATTAAACTAAGAGCCTGCTTTGTCTCGGAGTTTCACCGTTCAACTCGCGACACATTAAAAATATTTAGTTTTTTTTAAAAGAGCACCCCTTTCACATGTTGTTCCTAATAATCCTTCGCAATATTGTCGAAGCCTGTAGTTAAAATGAGCCATTACTTATTCTGCGCCTGTGTCTAAAATTTCCTTTTTAAATTAACAATACATAGCACACACATGTATGCAATAAATTTTCTAGAAATGGTCTACAAGAGCCAGTTAATGGAAACCTTGACCTGAAACTTGATCATAAATATTATTGATTCTATGGGCCAAAATGTCACATAATGCACTTAAAAAAAACCTTAAGACATCAAGTTTAACAACACTTTTAACAAAAATTTTAAACATAGAAATATCCACAGCCAAGTGGGCTTACTTTGAACTGAGACCATCAAGAGGCCAGCACTATAACACATCTTTATTGACTAAATGGCCTCAGTAAATTATATCAGATACTAAAACGGTGTCGATACTAAACGGTTTTCAAATAATATTACCAAGAAGCATGAAGTATACAACTTTCAAAATAATGAGAAATACGTAAATAATACCAATATTTTTGTAAACATTATTTTGATTTTGAAAAATCAAAGATGCTCGATATAACAGAGAGACTTGGCAATCAAACTTTCAACTTTTAGAAGTAATAATAAGAAACCCCACCGATGTTTGCAGACTCCAGCACCGCTGGTGCATGCGCTGGCGCATGTGCTGTGCATTGCTGACATCGGCTATTTTAGAACGAGAGCGTTATTTTCTCCCGAAATGTAATCTGAAGATCCTGCGTCGATATAAATGTGCATACTTAATTCAATGATATTTTAAACAATTATAATATAATCTAATAAATTGAAATACAAAACAAAAATAATTTCCTTCCGGTTGTCCGCTCGTGTTTCGATGGTGATCATTTAATCTGGAATATAGTATTTAATAATATAATTCTAAATGCAGTATATTCACATCGTCCAGGAAGCGTTCAATTACGGATTACAAAATGGCAGCTTATATGAAAATCACAATGCCAGAAAAAACATCATCTGATGACGCTTCAACTGGTTTAGGTGACCGAGTGTTTTGCAAGTATGTTCTGCAACGATCTCCGCTGGGGGGCTGGCGCAACCCCGGCTCCCCTCTCACTATCCATATGTTTTTTTATCTAGACTTAGAACATGAAGGTTTGCGAGAGGAACAGTGTATTTTCAATTCATACATTATTTAAACGAGTAGCTCATTTTTTAAAGAAAATAATTTCATTTTCCGTCATTCAATTTCGTTTTTTCATTAAGAAGGACGGCAGGACGTATAGACCGGATTGCCTGAAAATAATATATATACTATGATCGAGAAAATAAAAATATATCTTACTATTGCATAATTTAAAATGATCATAAATTGTATTGTGGCATCATTTTCTTTCAGAAACATAAAACGTTCAAGAATTTCGTACATTTCACGAAAATTTATGTGCCGCGGCCGCCCGCCGCGGTCCTCGACGTCCGCTCTTCTTCGAACCCCCGCAAGAATGACGTCTTTTAATAATTATACAATTAGGCATGTGTCCAAACCTCCGATAAACTGAAAACAATGCCGCCTGCGTCAGCGCAGAGGCGATGTGCATTTCTCGTGCCTCGAGTTCTACGTAAAAACACAGCGACCGAGAAACTTAGTCAAAGGATTAATAATATACCCTCGCGAAGGACGCCATCTGTAATTGCGTTGTATTTACGCTGTAATAATAAACTGAAAAAAAAGTATAAATCGCTTCTTAAATTCAAGAAATATCTTTACTTATTATTGAAACGAAGAATCCAGAAAAATTGCACCGAGTCCCAGATAATAAGGAAATCACTATAAATTTATGATGACGTAATGGATCTTTTCAATAAAAATACTCATAGACTTAAACATCCGTATATAATGAGATATTTATCAAATGCAAACTCTGGGTGAAATGAGGTCTCGCGCTCCCAAAGCGTTACTAAAGAAGGATTATGAATACATGCGTTGCTTATAATATTTGTATACGAAATATTTTGTATACAAAAACCAAAAGACGCAAACGTTTAACTGACGGCTTTTTGGAACTTGAATTGCTAATCGTGTTTAATCGGCTGCAGGTTTCAATCAAAAATATATCAGAATGATTCACGATCGCCCGAGCCGGTGATGCTCGCCGGACTGCCCTTGCTGGCTCGCCCGGCGGCCAAGCCCCTGGGCCACTATCCAGTCAACGCGGGCGTCTTTCTGAAGTCTCCCGGAGGTTATGTATTGCTGGAAAGATGCCGAAGAGTTATAGCAGTAATGTCCATCTGAGGTAGCTCAGTAGTTATTCTATTGAAGAAATTATATCAGATCGAAGTAGATCATGGCTCAAATTATCAAATCGGTTCAGAAATTTAACCGTAAATCTGCCTGGCGACCTGAAAGCTTTGGCGAATTCACTCGTTCTCTTTTTTTGTCGCTCAAATAACTCAAGTCACACTGTATGTCGTCCACCACGTGTCAATTCCACGAATGCGAGTCGCTTTTTTTAATAGATAGCGAGATGACTACGGCAAATAGCTAATTTACTTTTTTATAAATTCTAATCTCATAAACATAAGATATATTCTCGCAATACGTCTCAAAAATGAGTGACATGAACCAGACCATCAGTGGTACCAATATAAGTTACTCAGGTAAGAAATTCAATATTTTTGACAAAGAGTACTTGGTGGAATTCCATTTTAATATTTTGAATAAAAATACTTGAGTGATTTTCCACATTTTTGTTTTTATTAGTGACCGGTTTCGCCAACCTTTCACGTTGGCCTTATCAAACAGAGTTCTCTGTTTGATACTCAAGTATTTTTATTCAAAATATTACTCAGGTAACGTATATTCAAACGCAAGAGGTGCCGTGAGTGTAACTAGAAATGCATTAGAATTGGTAAGTTTTATTTTTGCGACTTTGTTAGCCCCATCGGCGTTCCGCTTCTCGCATTTTCGTTTAAAAAAAAATTAAATTTCAAAATTCTTTTATTTTTCATTAAGTGTATTACAATAGATCTTATAGCGAATGTTTTGGTGGAGTGTTTGGCTATCCCCGCCCTTCGCGCAGGTTTCGGGGCTTTCAATGTGACTTATGTGATAGCGTACATGAATTTCTGTGGTTGTGATATTGTGTTAGGCAAGGAAAATGAGTGGGATATTTGGATGTGTTTATGTGTAATAAATAACTACGAACTAAATAACAAGGATAAAGGTTTATAACAATAACAGGCAGGGCAGGAGGGTGCAATGATCACTCCTGGGTATGTTTTTTGGTAACTTGGCGCTCCTTCTTGTATTGGGTGCCCCAGGAGCCGTCGGAGACTGTTATATGTTCACCGAGTAGGATGTGGTGGGGGAATTTATGCCTGTAGTGGACAGGCAGTGAGTCTGGGGTATCGTCTCCGATCCCTTTGAGGAGGGGGGTTTTGGATTTCCTTATGGACTGGTATAGTCTTTCGGTGACGTGAAGCGTCTGGGTTGCGATCGGTGGGATTTTGGTCTGGGCACAGAGGGTGCTGGTCGAGGTACGATAGTAGGCACCTAGGATGAGGCGTAGGCAGGAGTTTTGGGTGGCCTGGATATTCGCGATGAGGTGTTGGCTGGAGTTTGACCAGACAGATTCGGCGTACATCATGTACGGCCTGATGATGGAGGTGTAGAGCCTGAGTTTGGACTCAAGGGGGAGGGGGCTTCTAGCGCACAGTAGTGGGTAGAGGCTGTTTTTGCTTGTGTGGCCTTTTATTCGGGCGGCTGCGATGTGGGGATGGCATGCGAGGCTCCGATCCAGATGGACTCCGAGGTATTTCACCTTTTTGCTCCATTGGGTCGGCTTGCCGTCAGCCCGTAGGGGGTCGGTGCGATCGTTGCCAGGGTGTTTCCAGGTGAAGATGATTACCTCGGTCTTCCCCTAGTTGACTTAGATTCTCCATTTTTTGTAAAAGGCACTGATTGAGTCGAGTCCTATCTGGAGTCTTTTCACAATGGTGTTAGTGCGATTTGAGGTGCATTTTCGCTCTCACTTAGGACTATAAATACAAACAGATTCCGGGAAACACACAGACGGCGCTCAGCGAGGTGATGCAATTACCCCGATACACAACGAGCGGTCACCCGTCGTTAGAGGTTTACTTTGTAAACACAATAGAATCAAATTCCTGTCATATGTAAATTGAAATTGAGAATAATTAATGCTTAAAAGGATCAATTAAGTAGGCATTCTTTAGCCTGATACGGCATGTATCAGGCTATAGAAAATCACACCACGAAAATATTTTTTTGCAAATTTAGTCATGTGATAAAAAAAAAATTATGAACAAGTACCGCAAAAGATTGAAATTCTCGTCACTTTATAAACGAATAAACCTATAAAGCATTCGCTGCGAGTTCGGTGTTATTTACAATGAGAAGTCAGCCGCGGCCACTCGCACCCGAGAAGTTGGCTTACTTGTTATTTTTATGATTGATTTCACCTTCGGAAAATTTCGCGTGCCAGTATCGTGTGATTCATTTTTAAAGAACGAAAGTGAAAACTCTTTTTTCCATAAAGTGAGAGTTTGCGAGTGTGCGAGTGCTCCAGCACCGCGCCGAGTGTCGGACTCCGAGGCAGCTTTGAGCTTCAGTGGCAATTAGGGATCAGATTGAAGCTTTTGAAATCCAGTTATAACTTTGCTGGCACATCACGATTAAGTTTGAAATTCTTTTGGCGTAAAATTTTTCCGCATCAAAAGGCAACGGCGCCGTTCGAAAACTTCATCTTTATCATAAAAATTGACTGTACGTTGTTATATTCCACGAATAATTATATTTATGGTCGAAAAACAATTAAATTAAAATGTGATGGTGAGACTCTCCGCGCACTGCGCCCGGGCGAGCTCGACTGCAATCTCTCGATGCCAGAATCCGAGCTATCGATTGTGATCCGGCGATTAGCATCAGCGGCCAGTTCTCATCGGAAGCAAAGCTCGCAAAGACACTTCTGTCAAAACGAAGCGCCTGAAAATATATGTTTATTTGCGTTTATTATGAAAATAAAATATTGTACCGAGTGCATTGTTTGTACATTTGACATTTTAACTTAGAAATATTACTAGTATATATTTCAGGAAATAGGAGGTACGTGAAGTTCGGTATTAAATAACAAATACAAATAATAGTAATAAAAGCTTTCAGAAACAACCAAAAAGAAAAAAAATTGAATTAAATTATAATTATTACCTGTACAAAGTTTTCAAGGATTTTTTTTCAAGTTTGACGATTTATTGTGAAAAAATTGTTAAAAGTTCATTTTTCAAAGTATTGTCCATCGCTAGCCACTACTTTTCCCCATCTTTCTGGCAATTTTCGGATACCATCTCGAAAAACCGATGTGTCTTTTAATGCAATCCAATCTTTTGTGCTTGAGGTTATCGTATTGAACCCATTGTTCGTCACCAGTCACAATACAATGCAAAAACCCTTTCTTTTTTGCCATTGGAGCAGCTGTTCACAAATAAAAAAACTGCGTTCGACGTCTCTCATCTTCAATTCATACGGCATCCAATATCCTACCTTTTGGACCATTCCGATGGATTTTAAACAAACGGATATGGCTTGTTGAGTCACTCCCAATGTTTTTGCGAGTTCTTCTTGCGTTTGGGACGAGTCTTCATCCAATATAGCCTCCAATTCGGCATCCTCAAACTTTTCTGGCCGCCCTTCGCGCTCTTTGTCATTGGTATTAAAATCACCACTTCTAAAACGTTTATACCAAAATTCACACGTGGAAATTGATGAAGCATGTTCCCCGTAAGCTTTTCGCAGCATTCGATGGCCTTCAGCTGCACTTTTCTTCAAATGGAAGCAGAAAAGTAAGCTTTCCCGCAAATTGTGTTTTGTTGGCACAAAAGTTGACATATTCGGAGCACACAAAATCTAAGTTGTTTCCACTTCACCGAAATGACACATACTGAAAAAGAAAGCCTAAAAATGATGTTATAAAAAGAAAGTTAGTTGCAACACTGTCCGTTTCGATTTAATACTAGTAACGTCATCTCTGGAAAATCCTTTAAAACTTATTTGTACACCAAATAGATGAAATCAATACCATTAATCGAGCGGGCGCTCCCTCGGCGTTCGGGAACGCCCGGCTTATCGTTTTCCTGACAAAAAAGCGTACGTCACTTCAAATAATATTTAAACATTATCGAAATTTAAATTAAACGAATTATCGTAAATACTAAATTATACATATTCGCTGAATGAGCTTTCCCGCTCGATGAGGATGGATGATACTTATACTACGCACGAGCGTATTTTTGAACTAAAGGTAACCGTGAAAATAATTTCACATTATCGATGTTTTCCACAATCGGCCGCTCATCTGCGGTCATTGCGGAGAACCAATTTTAAAAATTAATGCATTTCCAAAGCGAGTGCCCCTGAAGAACGCTCCATCGCCATATCGCTCTGTCGAGTAGATTGTACAACTGAGTTATCGCCGTACGAGGAATTTAACTATGAATTTTATTTTTAGTTGCCGTTTTTGTAGATAACTTATCACCGCAACAAGATATGCAATTCTCCGACCGACAGACGGGAGTCGCGCCCTGGCACGAGTGTCAGGGCGCGGGACAGAGCGACTCGAACACAGCCGCGCCAACAAGAATATCCTTATTCCGGACCGGCTCTTAAAAAATAAACAACCACCGCAGACGCCTATTTCGAATTAAGAAATACAATAACTTATGATGTTTTATTCGGGCTTATCTTGACCGACATCCTCGTTGGATCCGAAATCAACTTATCGAGTTATTTATAAAGTAGCCGTCATTTCTCGGATACGGCCTGCATTGTGAACGGTCTCGCTGCCGGTAGAGTCCTGTCACACGTGGCTGCCAGCAGAGTTCTGTCGCACGAGGCTGCCGGTCACGTGCCGGCTGCGGGTGGAAATGTGCCGCTCGAACGTGTCGACGATCCTCCGTTGTAAATTCAATTTGAACGCGTGTTAAATGCTTCACAACATTACAATGTTCCATAAGAATAATGTTGTCAGTTTTGTCTTCGCATCGGGCCCTCTCTGCTCTCGGGCCGACACTGAGCTCAATGCGGTCGCCGTGCAGAGAAAGTGCTGGCGGGATATGTCTCAATAGTAATTGTATATTATTATGTTTATGTATATAATCAAGTTTTATACATTGCAATCGAAGCCGACGGGTGAACTTTTAGAATCTAGAATCTATATTCTAGATCAGTGGCTCTCAAACTCTTTTGGCCCATGGACCCCCTTTCCTAGTCAAAAGTTGCCTACAGAACCCCTTTCATAGTCAAAACTTGCCTACGGCTCCTGGGTGAAAAACTACATAAATTCATATTATAGACTAGTTGGTGCAAGTATCGACTCTATTGCGTTCCTGTATTAACCTACCTGACTCACCGCGATGCCTGTTATTACTTGTATTTTATGCACCTGTCTATATTTATATTTTACTTAGGACGTAAAAATCACTAATAATGTATTCATTGTTAGTTATTTTAACTTCAATATTAATAAAAATGTGTTACAATTTTTTATTTTATATTAAACCTTGCGCGGACCCCCTGACGTTGTTCAGGGACCCGCAAATCGATTTTAATTTTCTAACGACCTCCTGAATGATTCCAGGAACCCCCTGGGGTCCGTAGGGTCCACTTTGAGAAGCACTGTTCTAGATGAACGCATCGTCCGGATGAGTTCCGCTCGGCGCCGCGTCCCCTCGAGCGCGGTTATCTCGTCTTATTAATTCACATTGAATCGGAAAGATCTCAAATCTTTATGGTCTCGAAAACGAATTCTGATTTTTACGAAAAAAAAAAAACTTTCGCCTACTCGATAGTTATTAAGATTTGTAATCTCACAAGAAAACAATCTGCCGAGAACGAAGGCGACTGGCCTAACTCGCCACCCATGAAGGAGAAGCGGTCCGACCGGCGCTCTCGCGCTCGTATTCCGTTAATATTTCGTTATTTACATAAACAAATACTTTATATAATTATAATTTATTCAAATCCATTGTCAATAAATACGTACGCGTTTGCATCGGTGCAAAAAAAAACAAACGCAAAAAGGTTACCGAACAATCAATGTGAGGCTTTTCATATGAGCAAAAAATATAACGATTATCATTACTGATTGATTAACTATAACTTTGATCAATGTTTGGATGAAAAAAAAAGCTATACGGAAATGACTCGATCCATCAGGCTTTTTGATATTTCAAACCTAAAACAATTTTTTTCGGTCGTTTTTGTGCTTCGCCAGGACGCCTCGCCGGGACGCCTCGCCGGCCGCATCGGCCGCAGATTACGATTGCAATTTCGTTTTTAAATTCTACTCTTAAAAAAATTCGTCGATTCACACCCGCCGGTGGGCCAAGTAAATGCTAAAGCTTGTGTTTACTCTCATCTTATAAGTGTGTTAAGTATCAATGATATTTTAATTCGATTAAAATTATTTGTTTATGAAACCACCTGCAATAGGATATTCGATACTTTAGTTTTAAAGGTAAAAATTAAAAAAAAACAGTATAAATTTTGATGGAAAAGTTCTGAAGAATCGTGAATAATTAAATTACGAATGACGGTCCCGGACGACCCCACTGTTATTGAATTGCTCCAGGCTATCATTTATATAGGGTGTTTTTATAGAGGTATAGAACTTTGAAATGGAATGAAAAGAAAATAATTTTTTTAAATTGACCAGCATCGTCTTTAAAGAAGTACGGACCAATGATTCCACCAGCCCATAAAGCACACCAAACAGTCAGTTTTTCTGGATGTAACGGTGTCTCAACATACACTTGAAGATTATCATCACTCCAAATACGGCAGTTTTGTTTATTGACGTATCCATTCAACCAAAAGTGAGCTTCATCGCTAAACAAAATTCGCTTATGAAAATCGGGATCAACGGCAATCTTGTTTTGGGCCCATTCACCAAATCTGCTCAGGCGTCAGTCTATTCATGTTGAAATGCCAAACCAAACTAAACATAAACCCCTTGACAGCTGACAAAATGGCCGCCAGTTAAAACAGTGTTGCCAACATAAAGTTCTATACCTCTATAAAAAACACCCTGTATTTGTAAAGTTTTTTTTCTATCGTTGCTGCGGTGTTCCCCGAGGTTCGCTCGACTCGCGTCGGCAGGGCGCCGCCCCCGTCAAGTCCTGGACTCGGAAGTGGACGAAGCGATATGTTTCTTATAATTTTCTTAAATTCTGTTGAAATTACAAATTTTCAGTTCGACTTCAAAGGGAAGCGAAACCCTCGATGAGAAAACTCCGTTCGATGCGATCTCTTAGGATACGACGAGGCGAAATCTCGCAGATGCGATCGCTCCGAATTTCCCAGCCGCTCGCCCGCCGCTCCCCTCGCTCTCGGACTGGAGTACTTCGCGGGCCGCCCCGCCCCGCCCCGGCCCGGTCCCGCCCCGGCCCGGTCCCGCCCCGGCCCTGGCCCGGTCCCGCCCCGGCCCCGCCCCGGCCCCTGCCCCGGCGCGGCCCCGGCCTCGGCCCGGCCCCGGCCCCGGCCAGGTCTGCCTCCTGTCCCTGCCGGCGGCCGCTCCGAGCGAGAGTCGGCCGAAGCGCCGCGGCCGGGCGAAGTGTCGCGGTTTATTCCGTTCTATACCTCAAAAGGTCCCAAAATTACTTCTCGTTTACTTATTTTGTGGATTTGAAACCCATATTTGTGCGTTGAGTTTTTTTTTTTTTATTAAAAAAAATAGCATTTTCGGTGAATTATTTTTACTATTTTCATACGGCGTCGGGGAGTCGGCTAAACTAGTCCCAAAACCATAATTAGAATGTTGATAATTACTTAATTATAATTTTAGTTAAATTAACAATATCAGACGGTCGACACTTTCAGTTACTTCGAATGAAAAATTTATAAAATAATAAAAGATCGGCACAATGAATATTCAATCGATTCTTGGATATTCGGATCTGTCATATCGCAGCCGGTATGAACGCGTTTTCAAATGATACTCCTATTTTCCCACAATCGTACCGCTCGCCTCGGACGCGCGAGGAGACTGACCTTCCGTTCGATCGCTCGAAAACCTTCGGCTCGACCGGACGCGGCGAGCGGGAGTATCGAGAATGGCACTATGGATAAACACTAGTGACGACGTCTCGGCCTACTATATTCCGGGTGGATATTGGAATACCAGAGTCGACCGGCCGCGTCCGTGCCGATACTGCCCTTTGCGCGTACTCGATCGTTTTCGTGAAATAGGCTAGGGACCGGAGGAGGCCGCGCCGCTCGGCCGGCCGGGCCTCAGTCAGCCGAGGCAGCCGGGCCGCAGTCAGCCGAGGCAGCCGGGCCGCAGTCAGCCGAGGCAGCCGGGCCGCAGTCAGCCGAGGCAGCCGGGCCGCAGTCAGCCGCGAGCTTGCGTCGGAGCGCGTCGCCTCGTCTCGCCGAGCCGCCGCGCGAGTCACGGCCGTCGGGAACATTATCAGCTGTAGCGAAGTTTGACTCGCGTGTTCCGAAGCATCGGGTGACCCCCGCTTGGTGGCGCTGCATAGTGAAATCTTATGTATTTTCTGTAAAACGATAAGCGCTCGCCGGATTGTGATTCGTGAACGGTTTGTTGTTTTTGTTTTGTTTCTATTTTTATTGAAAAATAATGGACAATATCGCCATTCAGGACGGAGGATGCTCTGCTGGCGACGAACTATTTATTTTGTTACCCGATTTGGTCTGTCTCCTTTCAAAAATGATCCGCGATTTTTGTTTACATCCCCTCCAGTACCTGACGGAATTTACGCTCGCCCGGGTCGATCCGATCGAATAAATCAATCGAAATTAAATTTGGAATTACAAACTTTTGAAAGCCGGGTCTCGCGGGGGCCGAGGCTCGAAGGGGCCGGCTGGGCCGGGGCTCGAGGGGGCGCGGGGACAGGGCTCGAGGGGGCGCGGGGACAGGGCTCGAGGGGGCGCGGGGACAGGGCTCGCGGGGGCCGGCTGGGCCGGGGCTCGAGGGGGTCGAGGGGACCGGGGAAATAATTTAGTATTGAATACCGGCACGCGCTGCGACACCCGCTGTGCCACTGCAGACATGTCGTCACCTTCAGATTCGTCTCCTATTAATCTGTGTTGAAATCGTCTATCGCGGTGGTCCCCAACCCTGTGCCCGCGGGCGCCATGGCGCCCGCTGACGATTTTACGTGCGCCCGCCGCTCTCCGACCAAAATTAAAAAAATATTTAAAATGTGTGCCGCATGAGTTGACTGAGAGACAGATGGAAAATCAAAGAACGACTTCCGAAATTTTGGATTTGCGGCACGAAAGAAAGAGTTTCCTGCATCGAATTGTCACTAGCGATGAGAAGTAGATTTATTTCCCATCCCATTGACCCATAAACGAATGATATTGCAGCACGACAAAGCTTCGTACCATAGGCCTTTCATCGTACAGGACACCATCAAAACGTTAAAATGGGATCTGCTACAGCACCAGACGTATTCACCAGACCTAGCCCCTTTCAATTTTTATTTGTTCCGGTCGATGGCGCATAGATTGGCTGGGCTACACTTGGCCAATTTCGAAAAAATGTAAAATTGGTTGGATGAATGGTTTCGGTCCGATGTGTCATTTTATTTTCACGGTATTCGTATACTGACAGAGGCATGGCAAAAATGTGTAGCTAGCGAGGGACGATTCTTTGAATAAACCATTTTTTTAATTGTATTTCTTTTGAAATTATCCACTTTTCATTGATAAAAAAAAACCAGAAACTTGTGGCACACCTAGTTGGACATAGTCAATAATACATATAATGCACAAAAAATACTTAATGTTAAATAAATAATAAGTAGTAGTAAATAATAGTATAAAACTCTGGTAATTTCGTCAAATTGGGGAAAATATGCAACGAATAATTATTTTTAATAGCAATTTTAAAATGTAAATTTTAAATTTATTGCTAAAAATTTCAAACAGGGTAGAATACGAAAAATATACTGCACCAATAGAAAAAAAATAAATCCCAAAAGTTAGATGCATTCCTTTTTCTAAAGATAATTTTTTTTTCTTATAAATTTATTTTTTTATATGACAAATATGTGTTTTCCCAATTGATGTTTAGCAATTTGGAGATTATTATGACCGATGGATCTAGAACACTAAGCATTTAGGTGTCCTTTATTAAATTGGAAATAAAAAATAAACCTATGGTAAAGAGATTAGTTTGAAAATCAAAACAATTTATTTTTTTAACACTTTTTTTTAACTTTTTAATAATCTCCGAATTCCTAAACTTTAATCGGGAAAACACATATTTATCATATTAAATGTAAATTTACAAGAGATAAAAAAATCCTGTCTTTAGAAAAAAGAACGTATCTAACTTTTAACATTAAAAAAATTTCTATTGATGCAGTAGATTTTTCGCAAAAAATTATTAAAAAACATGAAAATTGACCCATCAAAAGGATCAGCCACCATAAGATGCTATTTCAACTAGGTTTTATGTGGTTTTCTGGAAAGAATTATTATTTGGAAAATTATAACGATTTAATTATTTTCGCCCACTGTTTAATTACTAAATATACTTCTTTTTAATTACTAATTTTTTTTTTTTGATTACTAAATTTTTTTTTTTTTTCTAAATATTATTTTTTTTAACATAAATATTTTTTTAATTGTGGTCGGAGAGCGGCGGGCGCACGTAAAATCGTCAGCGGGCGCCATGGCGCCCGCGGGCACAGGGTTGGGGACCACCGCTCTAATGTATATTTTATGAAACATTTAAAATACGCATACTCGAACATACTCTAATTCGATCAGATAGGCTTTGTTCTACTAGGTAGGTTTATTTTTATTTCGCTATCGATACCGCAGAATGGATTTAGTCTATTTTTTATTTATTTTTATGACTTAAAACACGCAACAGAAATAATATGAAATGTAGTAAAATAGGTTCCCAATATATCATCACATACCTCGTGACAGTGTGCATTAAATTGACATTTTTTTTTTTTTTTAATTTTTATGTCATAAATATTCATGACAGATTCATGGAAAAAATATTCATATGAAATAAGCTGAAAATTGTTATAACCGATATTTTTGACAGAGAATACTCGGTGGAATTCCTCGACTCCTGTTACATTTACATTTACAGCTTCAAATATTCTATCAACCGAGATTCTCCAATGTAGCGATCGGTGATAGTCAATTTATAAGAAAATCACAAGGAAAGAAATGTACTTCAATAAGTAAGGTGTGGATTTCTCATTGAGCGTGAAAGAAGTGATGAAAATGGTAATAAATTTAAATATTTGTAAGTCTTGTTAGATTCAGCAAGAGCCAGATTGCAAGCAGTAGTAGCTCCCGAGTGGAGGCGGGCGGAGCTCGGCTGCTGTGCATCTTCACTGAATCACTTTTTACTCCTGTTTTAACTGGCGGACGTAAGTTTGACCTACTTGCAAACCTAAGCTCAAAATGATTACCTACCTATTCATTGGCACAGTTTATGTCTTAAATCAAGGGTGAGCAACCTTTTTAATCAACGGGCCAATTTAAAAATTTTTTGGCGGGCCGCACATAAAGTAACACTTATTAATAATTTACAAAACTTTATTTATAATAAATATTAGAATAAAAAAATAGAAAAAAATTTGATTAATTTCATGGTTGAAAACAATTGTTCGCAAACATACGTACTTCCGAACAGAGACATCATTTGCTTTGCATTTTTCATCAAAAACGGAAATTTCTCAGGGCTCACATAAAATTTATAAAAAAATTTGATGTTTACTGATTTTTTTTTTAATCGGTATTATTCTGCATGTCAATCACTTCCATTTGAAAGTCTTCGGGAACTGTATTCACATCTATTTTAAATAGCGAGGAAAACATTTTCATGGAAACCGCTGTCTTCTCAGTTTTGAACATTTGGAATCGTAATTGAAATTCGTTGATTAAAATGTCTATATGTTGTGCGTATTTTTGAGAAGTAGTAACGTTTTCTTTTTCTAAATGTGGAAAGTGAGACACATTATTCTGCAAAAGATGCTGTTTCCACAATTTTAATTTGCGCTCAAAGCCCTGAATTTTATCATACAAATTGTGAATAAACTGTCCTTTGCCTTGACGTTCCACATTAAGATCGTTGAGATGCTGAGTCATTTCGATAAGAAACCCAAAATCGCACATCCATTCTTTATTACCAAAATGAGGAAAGGCATATCCCTTCATATCCAAGAACACTTATAAATATAGCCAGTTGTGCTGTATCGCTAATATCGCAACTCTCATCAAGTGCCAAAGAACAGTATTCGAAATTTGCAATGCGTTCTCGAAGCGTTGTTGCTATGTTCTCGGACAAGTCTTCAATTCTCCTTGCAATGGTGAATCTTGATAAACTCATGTTTGAAGTAATATTTATTTTATCAGGAAATGCTATTTCTGCAACAGCAGTCAGACATTCTTTTATCATCTCTCCATCCGCAAAGGGTTTCATTTTTTTGCCAGTATTTGACTGACAACAAAACTTGCCTTTATTGCCGTATTTGATAAAATAACTTGATTTTTAAAAATAGTCTGTTGTTTTCCTAAGACCATTCACGTTTTCCATTTTATTATAATTACTAGAAATGTAGCCCGTCATAAAATGACGAATTCGATGAACTATGCAATAGTGTTTGAACATATGTTTGGCTGACAATAAGATGAATCTTTCGTAAGCTTTCGTTTTGTACCATCAGTTGGATGAAGGTGTGAAGTTCTGTGATATATTTGGCCTTGAACATTGAAGCAGAGTGGCCCTGATTCTACCACTGGACCTGTTAATTTAGCTCCCATTGATGCAAAAGATATAATGTTATTGTATGATCTTATTTTTCTTTTGAAATTTTCATTATAAATATTTTCTGGATTTGACATAATATCCTTTAAATATACTGGGAAAATAGGCCTTGCTAGTAGTTTCACTTTACCTTTGTGACAGCAATCGTTGAACTTTCCATTTTCTTTCGGTTTTTTTGCATGAAAATGTAAAGCATTGCAGAATCGACAGGTCACATTCATTAATCCACAATTGTGTGCAGTAATATTTTCTGGGATAGCGAGCGCTATCAAACACTCCTGAGTGAGTTGTCTTATTGTTTCTTCTGTTTCTGTTTGTCTCGATGTGGATACACACACTCGCTTTGAGGACATACGCTGCGTTCGCTGTGCATCAGTTTCTTTTTGTCTTGAGGTCGATGCACATAATCGAATTTTAAGAAGACGCTGCTCGCCTTTTCCTTCCAATTCATTGCTCGACAAATCTGTCACATTTTGTGTCACAAACAACGCATTACTTTTACTGCACCGGTCTTTATTTGATGCAGTCTTTATCACGTTCAATTGTGCAATTCTTTTTGAATTACGTTTGCTGTGCGTAGACAGTGTTATTTTTTTAGGAGGCATTTTGAGTTATTAATGATGTGAAAAATAATTTCTAATGCAATTCGATGAAAAAATAATGATAGTAGCTGTGTCAAACTGATGTACACTGAAAATTTCTTAGAAGCATCAAAATTTGTTTTTTTGTAAAAGTTCTAAATTTGAAATTCTCAACAATTAAATCCTATAATTCGCACATATTAAAACTCGCTAAGGCATATTTTATAGCCTTATTAAATTAGTTTTTAAATAAAAATATTATCCTATCGTCTTGAAATTTGGCACATAGCTGCGGAAAAATTTACTAAACTTACGTGCAAAAAATCAGCGTTGTATCTTTTAAGATATTCTATAGAGAACGAAAAAACGAAACATACACACACACAATGGCTATTATTATAGTAGATTTTATAACAATATATTGATAGGAGAAAGTCGATAAAATAAATTCAATTTTAAAAATGCTTGGGGCTTTAACGGGCCGCGTGTTACTCATCCCTGTCTTAAATGAATATTAATTGGGCCCGCATTACCAATATATCGGTACATTTGATAAATGACGGTCGATTGTCGATCAGCTGAGAGGGTTGCCCCGGCGTTTGCGATCCCGCTGCCGGCCGGGTGCGCCGGTTAAAAAGTAAAATAAGTTGGTTGACTATTATGTAACATGATAAATAAAATACAATATACGACTCTGTGTGTAAACTTCACGTAATGAATTAAAATGTTTTTTTAGTAATCCTCGAATGTTCTGTTGCTCTTTTGTATCTACTGATTATAGGTTTGATTGAATTGTGAATAATAAATGTTAAATAAAGGATTTGGATTTTAGACATTTGATATGAATTTTATCGAGCGAGGTAGGCAGTTACAAATACGCTTACTCGTTTCTTATTCTCTGCAAGGTGCGGTTCACCTGCAAGTAATACCAGATTATTTGAATAAACCCAAAACGCAACCGAGGCTGCGCACACATCCGATCCGACCTTTCGGCAGATTGAGCGCGCGCCGCTGACAAAAAAGCCCGCGAAAGAGGCGGGCCGTGACGTCACGCGGCCCCGCGACCCACTAAGCGGCCTGCACGTGCGGTTCTATAAGCCTCACTCTTGATACGCAATATGTACTTTTGCGAGGCCAGCCCGGTTCCTTTTGCGTGAATGAAAGTGCGTCGGTTAAGTACTTTAAGTAAATATCATCACTGCTTGTTACTAAAAATTCAATAACGTAAAACGATCCCGACTTGCTCAGATCCGAACGGTCGATTTCAAGCGCGAGATTTTTTTTCCGAGGTTATTTCAATAAAAATAAAGTAATACCACATCATGTGCTACGTTTTTCTAAGACAGCACGAATGCTTTAATATTTATATAGTTTGTTTTACTAATAGGAAATAAATATGACACTTTGTTAGTTTTACGATATTATGTACATCGCATGCATTTTCTAGTCACATGTCTTTACGAGGTTACGATTGACTCATTTTCGAAGGACGATGTGTCACATGAAATCGCGCACGATGCGAAACTGTGCACACCTATGCACAGTTTGTTTCGTGCAAATTTTAACCCTTTGCACTCTTTGGTTTTTTTTTCCGTTTAGTAACTCCGGAGTTAATTATGAGATTTTTGTTAATAGATGATATTGCTACACAATTTATATATATAAAACACAAAAAATGTTTCTATGGCCGCCATGGGCTTTGAAACCGATGTGCCCCAAACCGGTTTAATTTGAAAGGCAAAAATACTAAGATGATTTTAGACCATTAAAACAATACATTAAATACATTTGGTCTATTGATTAAGTCGATTTTCGACATTTTCCGTACAAAAATTTTCAACATCTGTAAAGTCGACATCGTTCCTCGTAAAAAAATTGTAAAAAGAACATTGTGAAGATCGCGCATCATACACACAAAAAGTAAATACGTCATTCACAACAAAAAGTTTTATCATAATGAGTTTGTCTGTTTATATACGGGAAAAAAATTATTAAACAAAAATATTCGTATTACAAGTTTTATCTATGGATTATTATGCATATCGCATTATGATAAGAGCCCAACAATCCAATACCGAACTTACCAAATGTAACTGTTTATCTTTTCTTAATAAAAACTGACCGTATGGACGGCCGGAGGATCATTCTGTTTTCAAAGTCCACCGAGGAGCGAGCTATGCTCTCGGGATGGATCATTTATTGTAACTAATTCGACCTTCGATGTAGATATGTATTTATGAAATAAACTTCATAATTAAGTATTGAAAGTTCTATTACTCAAACGTTCGAGAGAAGTCCACGGAGACATCACAGAGGCATCCGCGGAGTTACGTGTCAAGCAAGTGGCATTCCGAGAGGGGCACATAACATAGGCATACAGGCGATTGTAATGGCAAAAACGGAGTTTTCTGCATGCTCATATTCTATTTTGGCTGAAAGAAAAAATTGTTACAACTAAAATCGTTAGTGTTGTATCTGCTGAACTACCGAATCTGCAAGAAGATCCGATACTTTCTGACGTTGTCTGCCATAACACGATTCACGGCCCATGCGGAGCATTGAATATGAATTCGCCTTGCATGAAAGACGGCAAATGCACGAAAGGATATCCATGCGATTTGATTAATGAAACTCAAACTGGTGAGGATGGATATCCTAAATACAGACGACGAAAGCCAGAAGATGGAGGATTCACCACTACCATTAAAGTAAGAAACCTTGATATTGACAATGATAACAGATGGCTTGTTCCATACAGTCCAATACATACTGTCAAAAACATTTCAAACATGTATCAATGTGGAATACTGCAACTTCGTGAAATCCATTAAGTACATATGCAAATATGTTAATAGAGGCAGTGACATGGCAGAGTTCGGGCTTTCAAATTGAAACGATGAAATCACTCAATTTCAGATGGGTCGTTACATCAGCAGTAATGAAGCTGTCTGGCGAATTCTTGGTTTCAGTATTCATGCACGATATCCAACTATGTATTATCAAACACTAAACATTTTCAAAGATGTTCACGACAACTTATTTGTTTGATAAGTAACTGTTCATAAATAACAAACATACTCGGTACCTGTTATTGTTTGAAGGGTCTTGCTACCTGACTCTTTTCGGCGTAACCGCCCGCCTCCGTCGAGTGACAAATTGTAAAAAGTCCTACATTCTCCTTAATATTTAGCTAATGATACTTTTGAATAATTTACCAAAATATCACGAAAATACTAATGTATGTCTTTCACAATACATAAAAAAAAGATTTGATAAAATAATAA
Source organism: Atopsyche davidsoni (assembly GCA_022113835.1). NCBI lineage: Eukaryota > Metazoa > Arthropoda > Insecta > Trichoptera > Hydrobiosidae > Atopsyche > Atopsyche davidsoni. The sequence goes on from JAILWY010000023.1 coordinate 18,370,207, forward strand.
TAATATAAATAATAAATATAAATAATAAATAAAAATAATAAATATACTTTTCCAAATAATGTAGAATGTCGAGCACAGCTCGACATAGGAATTCAAAAAGATGCCTTGTGCTATACCAGAAGGCCATCCAGGACCAACAGTTCGGCTTCAGGGCAGACCACTCGACCTCTAAGCAGCTCATCCGACTGACAGACCACGTGACGAAAGGCTTCAACATGCACAAGAAGACCGGCATGGTCTTCATGGACATAGAGAAAGCCTTCGACACGGTCTGGCACGACGGTCTGCTGCACAAGTTGTTCGTGTCGGGAGTCCCTCTCTACATTATTGATGTTCTCGCATCTTTCCTGAGTGACAGACAATTTGCCGTCTCACTCCCGGGAGCCTCCTCCAGCCGGAGACCGGTCCCGGCGGGGGTCCCCCAGGGCTCAGTCCTAGCCCCACTCCTATTTTCCCACTTCATCAGCGACCTGCCCACGCCCAAGGGATGCGACCTAGCGCTCTACGCAGATGACACTGCCTGCTACTCCACCTCAAATCGCACTGACACCATTGTCAAAAGACTCCAGAATGGACTCGACTCAATCAGTGCCTTCTACCAAAAATGGAGGATCAAAGTCAACCAGGGGAAGACTGAGGCAATCATCTTCACCTGGAAACATCCTGGTAACGATCGCACCGACCCCCTACGAGCTGACGGCAAGCCGATCCAATGGAGCAAAAAGGTGAAATACCTCGGAGTCCATCTGGATCAGAGCCTCGCATGGCATCCCCACGTCGCAGCCGCCCGAATAAAAGGCCACACAGGCAAAAACAGCCTCTACCCACTGCTGTGCGCTAGAAGCCCCCTCCCCCTCGAGTCCAAGCTCAGGCTCTACACCTCCATCATCAGGCCTTACATGATGTACGCCGAATCTGTCTGGTCAAACGCCAGCCAACACCTCATCGCGAGTATCCAAGCCGCCCAAAACTCCTGCCTACGCCTCATCCTAGGTGCCTACTACCGTACATCGACAACCACCCTCTGTGCCCAGACTAAAATCCCACCGATTGCAACTCAGACGCTTCACGTCACCGAAAGACTATACCAGTCCATAAGAAAATCAAAAAACCCCCTCCTCAAAGGGATCGGAGACGATACCCCAGACTCACTGCCTTTCCACTACAGACACAAATTCCCCCACCACATCCTACTCGGTGAAAATATAACAGTCTCCGACGGCTCCAGGGGCACCCTATACAAGAAGGAGCGCCAAGTTCCCAAAAAACCTACCCAGGAGTGAACTTTGCATCCTCCTGCCCTACCTGTTATTGTTATAAATTTTATTTTTGTTATATAGTTCGTAGATATTTATTACACATAAACACATGCGAATAAAGGGTTTTTTCCCACTCATTTTCCCTGCCTAACACAATATCACAACCATAGAAATTCATGTACGCTACCACCTAAGTCACACATTGAGAGCCCCGAAACCTGCGCGCAGGACGGGGATAGACAAACACCTCACCAAAACATTAGTTATAAGATCTATTGTAACAAACCTAATGAAAAATAAAAGAATTTTGAAATTTAAAATTTAATTTTTTTTTGGCACTGCACCGTGCGACCGTCTTACAGATTGTTAGTTTTGGGAGTCATTATTTAATAATTTAAAACAAAAAAATATTGCGAAACTAGCAATTCAACAACCAAAAAGCAATTTATTAACCATGTATACTTTATTTCCGCAATCGACACCGAAATTTTGTCTCTATTTGAGTGCTGTGCGTTAAACTGGCCACCTTGTATAGTTTCAACAAACTTTGACTGAATCGTCGCGAACGGTAAATATTGGAAATTAAAAAAACTGCATATAGTTTCTGAAGAAAACTAACGGAGCGGGTTTGAGAGGAACGCATTCCTCAGCCGGCGCGCGCTTTCGGAGCGCGCGAAACTTCACCCGGGGACCAACCACTATCGAGGAGAGTATTTTTAATTAATTAACAATGTAGAGGTCAGATTGGACTTCTGATTAGAAATTTCACTCTGTTAGGATAACACTGCAGGGTTTCTTCAACGTCAAACTAGATTTTTAATGATAATGCTTAGCACGATTGACGGGCTGCCTTCGAGTTGCGTACGCAATGAGCCTTGTAACAGACAATCCCGATAAGCAATAGGAGAGTACGTTTAATTAACAGCTTTGGGAAATCGAAAACAATGCTGGGCTCGTTCAGCGCGTGTGTTTCATAACGCAGACTGCATAACGCAGACTGTTCAATACAAAATCGCTTTCTGTCGCAACCCGCGGCTCGCACGCCCGTATCTCCGCATCTAACATCAGGAAAAATTTCAAACCAAAACCTTAAATAATTGCATTAAATTTTGTATTCTTTGAAAACTTGGCTATAATACCAAATGCATTCTTCGAGGGAAGGAAGTTGTGGCGATACATTTAGATTTTAGACTAAACTGCTCGCTCGACTATCCTACTATTATTACTTTTTCTATTACTTATATCCTAATAAACGCACGCAGGATCTATTTATCCACTTATTTGATATATTTAATAATATATATATATATATATTTTTTTTTAAATTTATTATTAAGAATAGATCAAATCAAGAACGAACTTTGAATGTTTACCGTAGTTGTCGCAATTCGTTTCCGGACCTTGCGTATTGGGATATTCATGAAATTGATATCTCAAGGCGTGCTTCTATAATTTTAGAACATCGAGTTGTTGTCGAAAGCGAAGCAGTATTCTGGTATTCGGTACAGACTTTAAATTAACACCAAGGGAAGGCCAGCAACTCTGAAGGCAAATAACTGCTATCGTTTATTCCGCCTTACGAGTGTAGAGATAGATAATTCAAGATATTGTACTAATTTAAATGAATCTCTACAGTACCACCAAAAGTCATGCAAACGTAATCAGTTGAATTCTTATATATACTATTTATTCAAATATTTCGTAAATTTCTCAGTGGACAAGCAAAATACACGTGTTGATTTCAAACCATTTTTTGAGACACGTTTCACACATGTGTAATACGTTCACATTCTATTTTCATTTTTGAGGTTATATTTATTTATTCTCTTTTCTTTTCTTCTTTTCTCTGTTCTTTCAAGCTATTGATTGTTGTAATTTGATAAATTTTAAATGCACACTTGCTTATTGAAAAGATGTCGATCGTGCGCCACTGACCGCGACTGCGTCGTCGGCAGAAGAGGGCTGGCCTTGTAACATGTCAGAGGTTTCAGGTGTCATATAAATGTGTCCCGCAGTATTGTGTTGATATATTCACGTCTGTTATAGAAGAACCGTTGACTGCTAATATTATATTTTGTTTACGGCCAATAACAGATGATGTCCCCATATTCACACGTCCCTCGTGGGTTCCGTCAACACAGGACAGCGCCACTTCTATCTCGCGCGATCTTTTCGCCGATGTATTTGAACTTCAGTCGGGGTCACCAATTTCGCCGAAGTATTTGATGTGGTGTGTCCTGGATTGACTGTGATGTGGTTTAAAATCAGAAGGGGGGCGAAAATATTTACGTGTTCACTTTATTAGTTTGATGTGTACAAAACAAGAAAAAACTGAAAGAAAAGCACACATCTGTGCTTTTCTTTTTCTTTAAAACGCAAGTCCCCCAAGAAAATGGAACAAAACTTTGAGCATTCATCTGCAGCACTCGTATTACGCATAGTTTATATTGTAAATATAATTTTCTTACTAAATACACATTTTAATATTTTTGAATAAAATACTTGAGTGATTTTCCACATTCCAGTTTCGCCAACCTTTCACGTTGGCATTATCAAACAGAGAAACTCTGTTTGATAATGCCAACGTGAAAGGTTGGCGAAACCGGTCACTAATAAAAACGAAAATGTGGAAAATCACTCAAGTATTTTATTTAAAAATATTAAAATGGAATTCCACCAAGTACACTCTGTCAAAAATATTGAATTTCTAAATACACATTTGACATAATCTCAGGTAGGAAGGAATGGTCCTCGTGCCCTGCCCCAGCCGGTCCACGCTGCCGCATGTTTCTTGGGTGCTTGGCGTCGTGTATTTGTAAGCACTTGTAAGCACGCGGCGCCCGCGCATCATCTGCGTTATTGTGACCTAAATTAAATCAAACTTAACTTTGCCTTTCAAATATTTCCTCTTGGCTGCAGTGTTTACTATAATTCATTATATCGATATATTCTTCCCCGAGAGTAAATTCTTTCGCCATCCGCCGAATTCGAGGCAGTGCACTACCCGTTCTGTTGCCTCTGGTCGACATCAAAGCTAGATTTAGAATTATGATTTAAATATGATGAAAGTGGTTTGAACGTAAATGATAAATTGAGAGTGAGGTTCGAGAGTATGTATTCATGTTAACGCATCGATCGCTGTGTTATCGTCATCTCTCACCAACCGAGACACCGTGGCTATCAATAGGGTTTCATGTCACATTCCTCAAAGTAATTTACATGCGTGGAAGTTCTTCAAAGGCGGAAGAGCCTACGAACAAAAATGATCGTAATTTCCTAATCACTTGGCTATTAATATTTGCTGTCTATGAATGGAATATTACAAATTAAACCAGTCTGTCGATAAAATGACTTCCTTTTCATGCGATTGCACATCAACCGGCGGACCACGCGACCGGCACACCTGGCCAAAGTGGAGCGCCGGCGCCGCTCCGCCGCTTGCCGTCTCTGTCTATCGCGTGTGCCGGCGCGCGCCCCATAGCGCTGGCCCGCTTCCTCCGAGGAGGCCCATTCATAGTCTGCTGGAAGAGGAAAGTCCACCAAACCTGTTCCGCACCGCGCAAGACGCGAACGAATTATTTATCTCACACACTTAAGTGTGTGATAAATAAATCAAATAATAACAATGTGACAGTGTGAAATAACAGTTAAATAAATTTTATTTATTTATCTTGTAAAATTATTAAAAAGTTATTTTTTCAAATATTTATTTATTTTTTGTTCGGCGAATGCTTTTAAAACAGCGGCGGAAGCCTGTCCGCATTGTTGAAATTATGTTTAAAATGGTCAAAAATTATTATAACAATTGAATCCATCTTATATAATACACCTATACCTCGCTATACGGCCGGTCGGTATACGGCCTTTCGCTATAACGGCCCTTTTCAATTACAGCACGTTTTCGATATGCGGCCTAAAATGTTTCGCAATAACGGCCAAAAAAACATTTTTTCGATGTTATTTTGTTTACGAGCGTTATTCAGTGTGTGCTCATAGAGCGGCTGGTTTAGACTCGTCTGTGAGTGTTTTGTGTACATATTTATTACTGATTGTTACACATTAACTGGAAAAATTGTAAATAATTAGGGACATTTTTAGTACGTAAGTACATATGTATGTATGTACAAATTTAAAATTTTTAATGTGTATTTTTATTTAACTTATTTTAACTATTGATAATATGGATTGAGGACAATAACAAACAGAGAATGCTAATGAGTCAAATGATTATTATGAAAGTATTTTCGAAAATTTGAAGAATGGAGATACTAATGAATCTTCTGAAGATGTCACATTCCAAGCAAGCCGAGGGTGGTTTGAAAAATTTAAAAATAGATTTAATTTTCATAATTTGAAAATGAAAAGTGAAGCAGCTAGCGACGATGAGGCCGCATTTAAGGAATATCCCAAAATTTTAAAGGGAATTATTGAAAGAAGTGGTTATAAACCTGCACAAGTGTTTGAAGCGAATGCCTGATCGCACGTACATTTCAAAAACCGAAAAATCTGCGCCTGGTTATAAGGTGTCTAAAGAACGATTAACTTTGCTACTTGGTGCAAATGCCGCGGGTGATTTTAAGCTAAAACCACTTTTAATATATTTGTCCGAAAATCCAAGGCCTCTTAAAGGACTAAATAAAAATCAATTACCCGTCATATGGAAATCCAACAGGAAAGCTTGGATGACTAAAGCTACTTTTGAGGATTGGTTCAAAAATCACTTTTGTACAGAAGAGGAAAGATATTTGCGAGACAATAACTTAACCAACAAGGCTTTGCTAATTTTGGATAATGCAACAGGTCATCCTACTTATTTGTCCGTGCTATCTGAAGATGCCATGATTGAGTACCTTCCGAAAAATACAACAGCTATGATCCAACCAATGGATCAGGGTGCAATAGCCACTTTTAAGGCATATTACCTACGCCGAAATTTCCGACAACTGATAAGGGAAACCGATGGTAAAGCTTCAATTAAAACATTTTGGAAAAACTATAACATCACGGATGCTGTTGACAGCATCAGTAATAATAATAGAATAATTGATTCGTTATACGGGTTTTCGGTTAGCGGCCAAGTTTCGTGGAACGTATCTAGGCCGTAAAGCAAGGTATAGGTGTATATAAAATAGGATCACTGGAAATTGTTGCGGTCGCACTGCGCTGGAAACCTCGGTGTGAATTTGTTTCTCTTAGCTTATTGATGACCGTCGTCTACAGTTCCAATGATGTATCGTACACGATCTGAATATTTATGAGACAAAAAAAAATAAAAACACTGCCAAAAACAAAACAAAAAATTCCAATTCATGCAATGGAAATGTGAACTATCGCTTTTAAGTCGCCCTTAAAATAGACGTATGGTAAAATTTAAGTGGAAGCCTGCGATGTTGTATTGACAAGTCGTGGACCACATTTTGTTCTTCTATCTTGAGTTATACCTAAATATCTAAATCTTGAATAATATCTAAATGTTTGAATAGTATAGATCCACGCAACCAGTAGCAGACACAATGCTGAACTGAACACGGATATATTTTAAGGTTTTAGATCATTCTGGTTTCATTTCGTGACCTTGCAAACATCCGTCTGCCGTCAAGACGGGAGGATGAAGTCTCGTTGTAGCATTAAAAACTTACCTGCCCAGCCCGGCTCCCCGATTGTGGGAGATGGTTGCCGCCTGTCAGACTCCTATCAGTTGCTCACATCTCCTGTCGGTTGAGGTAATTGGTCAAATAAGAATCGCGATAGCCCGGTAAACCGAAGTTCTTCCTAATAAAGAGATTCGAGTCGTATCTCCGTGCGGGTTGATCATAAAGCTTAAAACAACCAACGGTTGAAATTTTAGATTAGTGTAGAAAGCCAAATAAGTCTCCACAGCCGGTCGATGTCAGCTGTGGAGATTTAAGGGTGGAAAGCAAACCAGTTGGACCGGCTAAAACAGCGAGCTCCATCCGTAAAATAGTTTTAAAAAAATAGTTTCTAGTTAGCGCTTACGACAAATTTAATTGTTTCCGAAAGTAGTGCCAGTGGGTATGTGGATAATGTATGATTTATCTTAGATGCCGTGGTTATGCAAGCCTGCGTACTTTCTCCGAGGTGTCTGCCACGTAAGACCGATCGTCCGGTGTAGCGGTTACCGGAGGTCTTGTTTCACGCACGTGTGATCAACAAATTTGATTTATTCATATTTCTTGTACCATGCTTAAAAATGGACATTATGTTTTATTGCGTACGCCCAAATAATTTTAAATGCATTCGGACATATAAAAATATTTTATTTTTATGATAGTTAATCACTAATTATAAGTATATAAACACAAACACACACATATATATTTATATACAGGTACAGTAAAAACATCGTTAAATTGGGGGGAGGGGGTGTCTGATGAAACCTATAGTCCATTATGGTATATAAAAATAGGTTTAAAATAAATCAAAAAACTTGTTTCTGAAAATACACTATTTGTATTTAGATATAAATAAAAAAATACAAAAAAGAAACAAAATTGTATTTAATTGTCTTCGGACATTCGTCATGAAGTGACCGAAGACAGTTAAAGTTTGATATCGACGCGTTTGCTTTTGGAAATTCTACTAAAAAGGAATCAAGTTTTGCTTGCACTTTTGAAGTTTGCTGTTTTTTTTATAATCATCTCTCGAAAATTACGATTTTTTTTACATTTTCGCATTTAAAACGTTTTTATTTTTTTCACATTTGACCGGATATTTTGTCCGTTATATCCAAAGTCCGATATAGAGGTCCGTTAGATGGAGTTTATACTGTATATTCAATTCGGAAACGTTTGCAATAAAACTAGAAAATGCCTCAAAAGATAATGTTACATTAAATTCACGCTTCCATTTTCACAATTATAACCAACGATGGCACTTAATCATTAATCAGAATTCAATGGAGGCGATTAATCAAGAACGCATTGTGATATTACAGTTCACGCTTTCTAAACTACTGACAGAATGATGCCCTCGCCGGGTATTCCGCAGTGCGTTCACGTCTGGCGCAGGACACTTTCTTTTTGCATTCGTAAATACCCAATGCGAGCGCCGGCCAGCCCGCCAGCTTTTTGCTCTTTTCAATCGTTTATTTATGTCTCACTTTGATAATAGTTTTATTTTAAAAGTAGAGTACGTTTCGGTGTGAGTATGAAAGATGTGATTCGCGGACCGGCGAACGTCTCAAATTAGGGAAAAGCTTCTGTCACTTTGCAATCGCATTATCCCGCGATTGTTTATGTCGTGCGCCAAGCGTATTCACAACCTTAATGTGGTACGAGTCGTATCGATCTACTTACCGCATAAGCTGTTAAGGAGATTATAGTAGGGCGGTGAACTTTGTCCATATTTCCATACAAGAGATTGAGGGTGGCAAAAATAGGTGCGGCTCCTTTAGGTTTTTTTCCACGGATAATACGCACTTCTGACCGCACCCCGGTAAAGGTACGCTCCGACAGGTCGAATCACCTCCACTATTGACTGAGAATTATTAATATTTTAACACAAACGTGTGTAAAACAACGAGCCCGGGTGCAGCTTACTTGATGTTTTTGTGACGCCGTGCCGGTGATATTGTCGTGTGCCCCTCTCGGAATGCCACTAGCTTGACACGTGACTCCGCGGATGCACACTGGGTGGACTTCTCTCGAACGTTTGAGTACTAACACTTTCAATACTTAATTATGAAGTTTATTTAATTTATACATATATACATCGGCAAACAGCCGATGGTCGAATTAGTTACAATAAATGATCCATCCCGAGAGCATAGCTCGCTCCTCGGTGGACTTTGAAAACAGACTGAAATGGTCTGACCGTCGAAGCGGTCAGTTTTATTAAGGTAAAAATGAACAGTTACATTGGTAGGAATGTCATAAAAAAACATATGAAATACCCAAAGGGATTAGCAACATGGGTGGATACAATAGAATACCAAATGGCCATTTAAATGGGTTTCTTTCCAGAACCTTTCCAGGAAGAGGTCGTAGTTAACTTCTAGCGGCGACATATAATTACACAGGTGTGCCTTAATGCAATAATATTATAAGGCCTTAGTCGGTCGGTAAGAACAACAGTATTACAATATTTCCGAGAGAGTAGGATTATAAACAAGCAGGGAAAATACATAGCAATATTATAAAAGAGCAACTTCTTATTATGCTATTTTTTTTTCTGCTGTCTAAAGTGAAATAATATCGCTTTAAGTTTATAAGGTTACGTCGAGACACTACAGCCCTCTACACCCGTAGCAACAAATCGCGCCACCGACTTGCAGCTAACCAATACAGCTACTGGTGTAGAGGGCTGTAGTGTTGGGTCGCCTCGAGTCGCCTCGGCCGCTCGTCGACTCCGCGCCCGTGGCTCGCGCCCGTGGCTCGCGCCCGTGGCTCGCGCAGGCGACGCCGTTCCAATTTTTATGATAAGTGGTCACGGAAACTCGGCTCGCGTGAACTTGACAGCGAACAACTTCAATCTCTTTAAGAATATAACAGAACTTTATGCAAAATCTATACGAATGAACTGCTTTATCAGTAAAAATAGTATCACCTATCTACCGCTCAGCATCTTCGTGTTTTTATACAAATACATATTGAAATGTACATTGCCAACATCAAAACTATTTCGATAAACTAAGTTTTTCCAAGAATACGAAGAATAGATGAAGATTGCCCGAGCGATTTTTTTCAGATTCAAAGTTGAAACTTCGTGCTGAACCACGAAGTTTGAAATATCAAAGTAAGGCTGATAAATGATAATCGACGAACATGGTGAAAATAATCGGCAACCATTACTGATTCATCACACATCGTGATTTTAACAAAAAAAATGTTTATTATTTTAATGAAACTAGGAACCAGCAGACATTTTTTTTAGATGCTAGGGAACCACACGCCTCTGAGTTGTTAACACAATAACATAAAAATATTTAAGTTTGTGGCATTAGGATTATAGTGTTGCCGGAATGTGTAACGGGTCGCTTTTGCATTTTGTATTTTTTAAATGTCACAATTCGAGAAATACGATTGTCACGTGTATTCAGAATGCAGTTTCTCGCCGGGCAAGGGGGGTCTACAGTCCCGTCTTGGATCGGCTACATCACAGCATCGATACGTTCGTAATCGTGCAATGAATAATGAATAATGAATTAATAATTAAATATTTCATGCTTTGAAAATTCTGGAAAACGAATGGTAATCGTTAATTGTCACTTTCCATACTTATCCACACTTACAGCCAGTCAGCGGAAAATCCACGCGGGGCAACACCCGAGTCAGTGGCGCGAGGAGACTCCACGAGCCGCTTTCATTTAAAGCACTCCACACACGTCGCGATACGACATGCAACTGATTTGCAATCAGTCGATACCGTCCCTTTATTTTGGGTATTTTTATAGTTTTGCCTTAGTAAAAAACGAAACGGAGGGTGCTATTGGCTAATTGCAATTCGTTTTCAAGTTTTGACGTGACGAATATCGACTTTTATTTATTTCGTTATTATTGAAGGTCAGGTCACCGAATAGCGTTCAGTGCGTGTTAGTAAGGCGATGTTAAAACTCATGGCAGCTGGCGGGCGGCATTCGCTGGAAGATAGGAGATTGAACAGAAGCATCGCCCAGTTATAAAAGTGATTTTTTTTTTTTAAATATATTTATAAATATACTCCTGTTATGCGCCCCACTTGTGACAGCATAAAATGTTATGATGTTTCTCTCGTGACACCAATTTATGTTATGGTGACCGTAGGATGCACGCCGGACTTCTCTCGAACGTATGGAATAATATCACTTTCAATACTTGATTATAGGGTTTATTTAATATCCATCGGCAAACAGCCGATGGTCGAATTAATTACAATGTATAATCCATTGGGAGCATAGCTCCGGCGACGGCCGAGTTTGTTAATGATCTGATCTGCAGCGAAAAAAAATTAAATTACAAAATTCTTTATTAAATTATTATGATAGATTACAATTCCTCTTAGAGCTATGTCTTACAATACGGTATGTTTTGCCCCAGTTCCTGCGTGCAGACTTTGGGACTAACAATTTGTTTCGGTTTGGTAGTGTACATGTGTTTCTTGTCCGAGTGATTTTGTTTTGTGGGTAAGGGAAAATATGTGTTAAAAACCCTTTTCTCCTGCAGCGCAGTGGAGTAGTTTATATTTTCAGAAATAAACAGTTACATTGGAGGGTCTGACAGGATATGTATCATAAAACTATAGGCGGTGTACGTGAGATATTTCACAACGGCCTGAGGTGCAACAGGTGAACAGTGCAAAAACGTGCTTTAACAAACAAAATATAGATTTAGATTTTGTGCCTGGGAAGGCGATCATAAAACCTACCCGTGCGGTGCCGTATACGATACAACCATAAAAGCACGAGCAAGAATGATTATGGGTACAAGAATCGTAAAGCCTGTAACACTGTAATACCTGTGAGAACAAAATCATTTAAATGTGGCTTGGTATATAACACTCCATTTAAATTTTGTTTATGTAGTGCTACAGGGAAATTTCTTGAAAATTTACAATATTAGCATAAGTCACGAATAATATGCATAGCATACACGAAAGTGATTGTGATTGCATAACGTGAAAACTTATAGTGAAATAATTTTCATAATTCAATAAAACCAACATTTCATCCAGCAGATTTTTCTGCCACAACCTGTAATAGCGACTGAACCAATGACGCCGGCAGGGGTTTTATTTTTAATATGGTTAGGTGGTAAAAGCGAGTTTTTCTACGAGTTGCCCAAACTGATATTCGTTGGGCCTGAAAATGTTTTCCCACATGTCACATGTCGATGTGAGCGTTCCTCTTGTCCTTCGGGCAAATCTAAATATTGCTCAGAAAAATCTATCATATTTGACATTGGCTTTATTGAATTAAACAATTTTCCTCGTTATCTTGCGTATTGATATGTGTCCCACTTCTGATACCAATTTATTTTATGTGACCGTTGAGTACACACCGGACTTCGATTGAAAGTAGAGTAAAACAACACTTTCAATAATTCTTATGGAGTTTATTCCATCGACAAAGCTTCGCCGATGGTCTTGATAGTTATGAGTTTTAACAGAAAAATTAAATTATAATTTTTTTTAATTTTTTAATTTTACACAGTACAGCGTGTATATGTAGAAATTATGTATATTACTAGAGTCAGTCTGACAGGATATTCGTAATAAACGCACAAGCGCGTACTATGCACTACGTGCGTTAACAAACAAAAAACAAGAGTAGATAAGGTACGTACATTACAACTGGTGGCCATAGAAATACAATCATAAATGTATGGGTAGTCAGGTAGGTACATTACAGTATTATGACATTCATTTCTTACGAAACGCAGACGAATGAAAACGTATGGGTGCGTGTCTGCATAAATTAGCCATACACAAAACGGGTCGAATTTAATACAGTTCGCAGTATTTTTTAAATTGACTTTTGCGCTCGCAGCACGAACTCTAGAAATAATAGAAAATCATTTATTTCCTCGTTTTGGCAATGCCTCGGCGGGCACGCGATCGATGTACTGTATGGCTTTGTCGAATGCAACATATAATAAATTATATTTGATAATTTCTTCCAATTACAAAGGAGAGTAAGTTGTCAGTGTCTCGCGGTTACGTGAAATTTTAATTAATAGGAGTATCTATGCATGGGTGGCCAAACCGCGGCCCGCGTATGCATATGCAATATATATATATATATATATATATATATATATATATATATATATATATATATATATATATATATATGCATATGTTTTACTACACAAATTTGGACAGGGAGAAATATCCTGCATTATACAAACATGCTCTATCGATGGTTTCGCTATTTGAAAACACTTACTCGTGTGAACAGCTTTTTACTCGAATGAAGCATATTAAATCCCATATGAGAACACGAATTACTGATGAGGATTTGGAAAACTGTTTGCGTGTAGCAACAACATCAATCGTTATCAACATTGATGCACTTATTTCTGACAAAAAAAATCAGACGTCTTACTAAAATTTATTATATTTTGTTTATTTTTTATTATTATTTTTTGTATTGCCTAACTCTCATCTAATAAATATGTTTGATTCACATTTTTGTTGTATCTTCTTCAAAAACACTTTATTGCTTGCTTTGTATATTAAATGAAATTTTGGTGTACGGCCCGGTAAGAAATCTCAATTCTTTAATCTGAAAAAGGTTGGCCACCCATGAACTATAGGTTAGGACAGGGGTCGGCAAACTTATTAACCAAAGAGCCAAATATGTATTACAACATAAAAAAAACTGGGAGCCAAATCTGTTTATTGATTTAACAAACCTCTATTATTATTTAACACTTCATTAAATTTCGGGTATACCTAATAAAACTTGATTGATTTATTTATCATCAAACAAACACCCTTAGTTGTAGACTTTAAAGTTGATATAATACAATTTTGAAAAGATAAGAAATAGAAAGTATAATATAAAAAAATTAAGGCTACGGTAATATAAAAAATAATTATAAGAAATAAATTATTATAGAACACATATATATGTAAAAATAAATAAAGTGTTATCAATTATATGTAAGTACTTATCAAAAAAATTAATATAAGTATCAAAAAATCAGAATATATTCTCTACAAGTCGGATATAAAAATGAAAATACAATAATCGATGAAATCGTTCTTAATAAAAAGTTTCATCTATAAATTTAAATCATGATAATGACCGACAATCATTTAATGCGAACGATATCCTTGCATCTCCATGGAAAGTTTTAGTACGTCCGGTTTGTATGTTATTAATTTTAATTTAAAAACAATACCCGTGGATATTTGTGCCAGAGCCGCACTAAACGTACCAGCACTTGACATATACCTATTTCTACCACAACCGGCCTTTGTGTTTTCTATGAAATATGGATGTAAGAAGGAAATAAACATAGTAACTTTATTATAATTTAAAAAAATTGTATATGAACAATTTTTATTACATACACAAAGAAAAATAATGTTCAAATTTAGGCTCCCATATGTTATTCCACAAAAAAAGAAACTTTCAAATGATTTGCTCCATATGCACATCGTATATATAAAATTGCAATAAATGCATCTAATTTATCTATAAGTAAACTCCAATCGGTTCCTAACACTCTCTTTGCATATTCTTATATGGCTCAAAACACGGTGGTCAATTATCAACGAAAATGCAGTCTTAACTTTACCCTTCATAATATGACGTTTTGCATATCCTGTGGGGTCTACTTCTTGCATGAAAATGATATGAAGTGGTGATCTTCCAGGTGTACCACCTATTTATATTTCTTTCCAAACAGTTCCACCAATCGCAACATGCTGTTCATTTTTTTATATCTCTTCTTCAGAGTAATATAAGTTTTTTTCGTCCACGACATATTTTCACAATATTTTCCTCTTCATCCTCAGTAACTGTACATTCAAATCATTTTCAACCTGTATATCTTCATTTTCACAAAAATCATCTTCATAAATTTCCGAAAACTCTTCATCAATATTACTTATATCTTCTAAGAATTTGTACTGTCTTGATTGTTTCGACATTTTTCTGGGTAAAGAGTAACCTGTATTAGTAATTAAGTAAAAATATCAAAATAAAATAAAAGCTACCTACCAATACTTTAAGTTTTTGTCTACTTTTCTTTTGTTATGTATCCCACTTCTGACATCAATATTATGTTGAGTACACACCGGGCTTCGGGACTAAAATGCTACTTGAATTTCTGATTCACTGTCATCTTGATTGAACTAACTACGCAAAAGTCTTTGCAGAAATGTGCAACTAACTGAATGCAATATGTTGAAAACGCATGTACATCATAATTTCTGATCCGATAACCTTATAAAGCAATAAATTGTTCTCTCGGTCAATTGACCGGTTGTGGTAGTAATAAGTATACTACAAGCATAACTCAAAAAATACACAATACAAAAAAAAAAAAAAATAGAATATTACTTGTATTTAATAAATAGAAAAAGTCATGAAGTCAAATGTGCAAAAAAGATAAAATTATATGCGCATGTTCTATACCAAAGTGCAAAACCGGTCGTGGTATGTTTAGTGTTAAGGAGTCAAAGAGCCGCATGCGGCTCCGGAGCCGTACTTTTCAGACCCCTGGGTTAGGATGCTTATGGAGCTGTCGGTTGTAACGTGTGAATGCGCGCCGCGAAGGGCGGGGAAGGACTCTCGTGCAATCTCGGGTGCATTTGTATAAACCGAATAAGAGCTTTCAATTCGAGTTAATCAGCAAGCATTTTGCAACTTCGGGTCTGTCCCTACCGCCGGCTCATTCATGCTCGAAATACTGAAATTAGAAAATACCGTGAAACGCCAATCCACTCGTGCGATTACTCGGTAGCCCCCGCCGTGGCTCGCATGCTCCGAGTCAGACTTCCATACGCCTTGTCAACATTACCTCGTTCCGGTCTCCCTTCAAATTGCAGGCATTGTTTTATATTTTAAGGAGTAAACTTGGCATAAAAATTAAACGGCTATTCAGAAAGGAAACTCAGTCTGTCTTGTAGATTTTTATGCACGGAATGAAATGTTGTATCATGTTTTGAATACATTACCTGCTAGTTTTCATTGTTATCTTTGCTTGTTTGAGATAATTTTTAAGTAGTATTCAAAATGGCGTCGACGTTTTGCCGGATTATTATGCAGCCTTATTGTTATCTACAATAGCGTGTATTTACAATTCGACAACATAACTTAAGCAAAAAATATCATACACATTAAAATAGGAAATGAGCGGATGAAACAATATTAAACTAAAATAGTCGAGAGTAAACCTTTGGGAAGTTGGATATAAATGTTAAAAATTATTGATTTATCGGAGATCAAGTATTTAATTTCACTCAAATGATTGTAAGGAATATATTTGGATAAATCTTCAATTTGCGGCATTTTTCAGTAAACACGCAAAGCTCGTGAGCAGCTCGCCGGGCCGGCTCGCTCATTTTACACTACACTCGGGCTAGTAATGAGCAAAACAATGCTTTTTATTTAACTAGTATATTTAAATTGAGAGCTTGCTCTGTCCTTTGACATGAATGCATAATTTAAAAGTGATCATATGAGTTGTAATGCTCAAGTTTTATTTTTTATTACAGGTACCGTAAAATATATACGAATAAATGTAGGGTCTAATTAAAAAATAATATATTTCAGATAGCATACGCATTGTATTCAAATATAACATAACACGATTTTTGCCGATACTTTCGAGTCTGCTTTATTTTTTCAAGTGACCGAAGAAGATCCCCGCCTTGAAATTTGGCGAAACCGGTGACATTATAGCTATGTCCATTTCATAAAAGAATTCCACTCGGTACACTATTACAATTATAAAATACATTAATAGTTGAAATTTTTTATAAAACATTGCATTAGAATGAGTAAATCCAGTTTAAAAATGTTGATTTATAACTTTATTTTGCGGTTATATGTATTTGTTTGCGACAGCTTTGTATGCTGTAAATGTAAAGCGGAATATTTTCAGAATGATATTAATTCTTACACACCTCGCGGCTGTGATGCCTCGCCGGTGAACATATCTGCCGACTCTCGGGGAAACAAACGAGACCTATCGCTTTATATGGTTTTACTTATGCCCATTAATTCAGTGGAATTTCCTTGCAATTCAAGAATTTGTGACCGCGAGTCGTTAAAATATTATGAGAAAACTGGTAAACACGGTTTCGTAGATTATCTTGCTATTTTATCATTTAAAATCATCTATGATATGAAAAAAACAGCAAAACGATCTCACGTTCAGCCGGTGGGATTCAATAAACTTAATTATAATTTGGGTGCACGCACGAAACGATGAGGTAACCGTTTCTATTTTTATTTTAAAAATTTTATCGGGATATGACAGCTTGAATACAAACTTATTTCCTGGACATCACAGCCTGAAGACAATTCATTCGGCCTTCTAAATATCAGCAAAGTTTATTTATTGTATATTGTACTATTTCAACAGTGCGTAGAAACTGAGCCAACGGCATTATTTACAATTTAAATTATTTGCAGCATTTCTCTCTCCGTTCAATTTGTATACAGATAAATCACCATGAGGAAAGTATTTATTGACGTATGAAACATTAGTCTTTTACAAGGTATTAAATTTATCTTTTTAAAGTTCACCCCTGTGTGTTTTGAAAAAATAAATCGTCTCGGGAAGCACAAAACGACTCACCAACAAATAATAAGACAAGGTAGAAACCCGCGGCCGGCGGCACCGTCCAAACTAGACTATGGCATGCGACCACTTCATCAGCTCTCACGGCTCATTTTGCAATGCCTAGGGTCTAGGCGTCTAGGGCATTCTTCAACATGCTCAATTTTAACTAATTTTTTTAGATTTGAAGTATTTTTTAACGACACATTCTCTGTCGGAACGGAGATGGCGACGTCGAGCCTCGACCGAAGTCCCAAAAACTGGACTGACTTACGCCGAGAGAAAAAATCATGTTTAAAAAAAAAAAAAAAAGATATATGTACGATTGAAAATATGGAGAATGTTTCTTAAGTCGGTTTAAGTAATGGTCATTCAGTGTTCCATACGCTATGAACTCTGTTACACTGAAGTGAGATTTGTGTCCAAAACCAGCCGAAGGCGGAAGTGAAGGCAGTGTCTGCACAACCGAGTCGGTTCTCACGGTCAGGACATCGGTACCTCAATACCCGGCCATTCCTTTGAAGACCTCATTTGCATACGTGGATCGTGTACCATACATACCTAGCCGGGGACACACGTGCAGCCGCTCAATTCGACACAAACTCTTGCGACCGATCTATCTCTGTTGTGACATTTAATGACCAGTGTTATTTCATGGCGATATTCGCTTATTGAGTTATCAAGACTATTTACCAAACTGGCCCGCCTAAATGCGGCTCACTGCGAATGCACGGTATTACGCAGTATTTTAATTAATCAATTTTGTTTCGTGTATGTCATTGTAGTGATGTCATTTTTTCGTCTAAGCCCTTGCATAATTAATGTTAAATCCGAGAGTGCGACTGTAGCAGACCGCAGTCAGCTGATGGGCCAGGCCGCGAAATGTGTTGGTAGCTTATTGATGACTGATGTCTGATCTATAAAACAACACAAGTTTAGAATTGTCTAGCGTCGTTAGCGCCATTTATGAAAGCCTGTGAAAGCCTTTCTTTTTATCAGAGCGATCGATTTTATCGAGAGCATCGGTGCACAACCAGATCAGTTAACCTATTTTTTTAATGTCATTATCAATAACTCCCAGATTATTCAATCGATGACCTCGTCTGCACGCGCCAGCCGACCCAACGCCGGCGGACTCGCGGTACTTCTTTCCATCTCCTGCGCAACTATCAATTGACCTTTTTAAAAGTCGCCGTTGCGGGAAGCTCGCCGACAGGGCTGACTAATTTCCACAAACGAGCAACTATTCAGCTCACGCAAATTGACGAGGACGCCATTAATTTGGCGAATTGGGAACGTAAATTATGATGCTCCCCCTCGTTTAGCCGGCGTGCTTTGCTCCATGTTTAAACTCATTCGCGTCCGTCGAAGCAGTCCACGGACGAGGAGCTCGGCCCCCGGCGTGCACGTGCCACGTGCGCCCCGCCCCCCCCGCGAGCACGTGCCACGTGCGCCCCGCCTGGCCTCGGGCGCGCAGACCGGCCAGTGAGTTCACCTCGCGATGGTTATATATACAGTTCTATCTGCAACCAATAAATCCGATCGGTAGAAGGGGTACTAAAAAAATGGTTTTAGCGAATGCTCTAAATATATATAAAGTGCAAATGAGATGAGAATGTGTAGTAAAATAAACGCTACAAAATTGTTTCAATTTTATTACTGAAACCATTCTCAAATTACTTAGCGGCATAAACATTGTGAATAGCGGGGCTCCCGGTGAGCTCGGTCCCCCGCGGCTCGAGTGACGCCGGTCACTCAGCTGACGAATTTTCTCTTTTAGCGTTTTGTTCCGCCTGCGTGTTTCGTAGGTTTTAATGAATTGAATAATATTCGAGAATATTAAGAAATTACCGCGGGAACCGGAGTTCTATTGTGTCGGTTTGCAATTTCGTCAATTTCATTACAATGTAAAGTGTTCTATTTGTTTTTTTGAAGTCGGTCTCCGATCCACGCGTCTCGCTGGTGGTGTTTGCGTTATTGCGTAAGATTTCCCGCAATACGATTTGTAAGTCTCCGCCCCGCCCCTGCCGCCCCTGCACCCCCCGCCCCTGCACCCCCCGCCCCTGCACCCCCCCGCCCCTGCACCCCCGCCCCTGCACCCCCCGCCCCTGCACCCCCCGCCCCTGCACCCCCCGCCCCTGCACCCCCCGCCCCTGCACCCCCCACCCCTGCCCTCCCCGCTCCTGCACCTCCCGCCGGGGCTCGCTCTCCACCAACCCTACATTGACATCGATTTCGATCGAACACCGAATATATTCATATCTATAATATATATATATATATTGATCCTAAAAACTAACTGAATGTTATCCTTTATTTAAGACTTTCTCTAAAATATCAAACTCGCACTCTATCAAAAAATATGTAATCGGGAATAAAACACGAACATATTATTTTAGAGAAAAATTAATGTACCTTTTGGCATGCATATTTTATTCCGGTACAAAACTAACTAACATACTTTTTTTTTTTCAAGATTCTTTAATTTTTCATTAGGTCTTATGGTTATATGGTGTGTGGTTATCCCCTGATCCTGCGCGCAGGTTGTAGGGCTTGCAATGTGTGATTTAGGTGGTAGCGTACATGTATTTCTTTATTTACATTATTGTGTTAGGCAAGGAAGATAAGTGAAAAATGCTAACTACCATTGACTGTAAACTTCTTTTATAGAGCCTATCTGTGACGACGGCTAGGCCGGGAGCGGTTGTATAATAAACACAGCTAATAGAGCGAGCGTGTCATATTTACTGGAAGATCTCACCGAGAGATGCACGCTTGTTTGAGCGCATCGTTTGTAGATTAAAAATAGTCTTACAGGTGAATTGAGCGCTCCTGCGTCTATTGATGAGATGTAATTAATCAATTCGCTTTTGTTGTCAAAGCGTAATGGAATGGAGTAGTCTCGTTTTAAATAACACGCATTGATTTATTATGTTTAAATCCGTGTGAAAATCAGTTTTAAATAAAACCTTTGGTTCACTGGTATTGATTATAGTAACAATTTTTACTATGTCGTAGATAAACTTCTCAGAGTAGAAATCACGTTTCCCTATAAGTCGAGTGGCGCTGTCAAAAAAACTGGACACGATTGAAAAAGAGCTTTAAAAAACACTTTATTTTAAGCAATCCTCTCAAGCATTTAAAACGTTTTGTTTCGATGTTGAATAGTATGATTGCCAACAATGGGGAGCTGAATTGAAACAAGGTCCAGTGATTTGGCTATAATGCCATTAACATAAAAAAAAACAGTAGTCGTTTATTTGTTCATAACACTTTGGTTTTGATGTACGATTCTCGGGAATCGGCCACTGAGTGCACGCACTTCATGCACATCGCAAATATGTCTCCAAATATAAGTAACATATTCTGTCAGTAAAAACCTGTCTTTTCGCTTGTTATTTTAAAATCACGTTTGCTTAGTGTAACACATTACCATATGTGAATAAACATATTTTCAAAATGAGTGAGAAACTTAAAAAATTTCGACACGCTGCATTCAACAAATGGACAATTTTAATAGAAAAACACTTGAGCAAACATGATAAATAACACTTTGCAGCGTTGCATTCCCATGAAACAAAATCGATGCGATTTGTAAATAAAGCGATAAATAATTACGATCGTGCATAACTTGGTGATTCATATTGATGTAAATATAAAGCAGCGCGCTGCTGGTGCGCGGCCTCCGCCGGGCTGGCCAGCCGCATACATTAATCCGGTGGTCCCCAACCCTGTGCCCGCGGGCGCCATGGCGCCCGCCGATCATTTTCCGTGCGCCCGCCGACCATTTTCCTGTACCACACAATAAAACACGACCACAATAAAAAAAATATTAAAGAAAAAAAAAAATTTATACTAAGTAATTAAAATGAGAAATGTAAACAAAAATAAGTTAATCTTTATAATTTTCAAAATAATAATTCTTTCAGAAAATCATAAAAAAGGCTGTTGAAATAGTATTTTATGGTGGCGAAGAGTTTATTTGAAGAGTCAATTTTTGAGTTTTTTTGATAATTTTTTGCTTTTTAAATTTATTTTAGTGCTTAAAGTTAGATACGTTCCTTCTTCTAAAGACGTAATTTTTTATCTCTTGTAAATTTACTTTTAATATGATTAATATGTATTTTCCCGATTAAAGTTTAGGAATTCGGAAATTATTATAACCGATGGATCTAGAACCCTAAGCATTTAGGTGTCTTTTTTTAAATTGGAAATAAAAGATTACAAATAAAGCCTTTGTAAAAGATTAGCTAAAAAATTATAACATTTTTTTTTTAACAAACTTTGGCTTTGAAAAGTCGTAATTTTATCTAATTTTTCAACATTTTTAAGACTTTATTTTACCTTAAAAAAGATCGGTAATTTAATAATAAAAAATATTTAAATATAATTTAAAGCTTTTTTTAATATTCTGTAAAAAAAAAACAACTTTCAACAAAGAAAAATAAATCGACAGTTAAAAAAATATGATGACACGTTTCGCAAAAAAGTGACAAAAGCTTTCAAGGAAAAAAAATACGCCCTTTTTTGTCAGTACGGATCTCACTCGGAAATCAAAATCGTTTCATTATTTCATTTTTTTAATTATAACTTTACTGGGCTGAAAGCTGGTTTATTTACATAATATTATAAAAATTAAAATTTATATTTACCTATTTTATTATTATTTAATTCGCCGCCCGGCCGGCGGGCGCCATTTGTGCTCTTGGGTACAAAAAGGTTGGGGACCCGTGCATTAATCGGTAAAAATACCAGAGATGCCGAAAATTACAGTTCGGATAATCGGATGATATATGTATGTTAATGACTGATGTATTGTTTGGTGACAATTGTCATAGTATAAAAACACAGATGTGCAGGAAGCGATCGTTAATTGTTAAATATCAATATATTGATTTTTTTATTTCAAAACTAGACCACTGTTTTTCCTTCTTCTTCTTCTGGTGCCTCTCCTCATAGGAAATTGGTGATTATTTCATCGAACATATTTCTATCCTGGGCCAGTCTCACTACTTCGGTCGTACTTCCAACTTCCAGCTACTGGAGCAAATTCCGCATCCACGTTAACTTCCTCCTTCGAATGGCCCTTCTTCCTTCGATTTTTCCTTGGACAATCAGCTGAAGAATGCTATACTTACTGTTTCGAAAAATGAGGCCAAAATAGGAAACCTTACGCTTTTTTACCATTGTCAGGAGTTGCGTTATCATCTTTGCGCATTCTGTGCTCTTATTTATGACGCGGTCAACCCACGGTATTTTAAGGAATCTTCTATACAGCCACATTTCTGCCGTCTCACTTATTCGTATAGTAGCTGTCTTAAGTTGCCAGAGATCAACTCGTAAAGAAGAACTGAGACGACATAACACTTGGTAGATCTCCAGCGAAATTTCAGTGTTATGTCTCTCGAGCATAACACTTTCTCAAGTTGTTGAATGTGCTGATTGCCTGAAAAATTCTGCGATAATAGTCATGCAAAATGTAGACGAGAGAAAAAAACCACCGAGCGCGTTTCTGATATTAATAAAAATGTCGAAATCATCATATTTCCGTTCGCAAACTAATGAAGAAAATTTCGGATTTAAGGATGTTCAATCAGACTTGACTTTTTACGGAAGTCACGATTCGCCATCGAACGGGCAGTACTTGCATCCGACCGGACGGCTACTCAAATAAACAATGTTGTATGTGCATTTTAGTAGATCTACACGTGTCATTGCTTTTTAGTTGTATTGTAGTATACAATTTTTTTAAATGTTATTGTTTAGTATTTTTTATGACTCACAGCTATTTTCATTTAAGATAAGAGTTAATATTTTTATTAGATATTATGTTTATCATTTCATTAATACCATAAAAATATACGTCGACGATTATTTATGGCATTGATTTATATATATATAACCCTTTTTTTGCATAAGCTGAAAAAGCAATATTTTGGGAGAAGAAGTATTTCGGTTTGTCGGCCATTTGAGCGCGCAATTACTTAGAGCTCATTGCACAATTTGTCATCTTATCGTAGTGTCCGATTCCAGAGGCGTAACCTCAAATCAGACGCGACTTTGTTCGGTAGGGATATGCTCAGATACTAGAATTGGTTATTTCAAATGCGAGGTCATTTCAGGAAGTCTTTAATTACTAAATATTTAAACTCATTTGTCTATATTTTTTCAATAGATTGAAATGTTATATTTTTGTTTTTAGAGTTTTTTAAATGACAAAAAATGCAATGATACAGAGAAAAGAAAATCTTATAAAAAAATTGATCAAGATTGTAACAAAATGGAATACAAATTATCGGAATGATTGTAGAGTTGAAAAATTTGAAAGTGAAAATTGAAAATGAAACTTCAGAAGAAGAGACGACACGAGTGAGGCTCGAGGAATCCAATCGAGGACGCCGCGAGCTGTTTAACCGAACCATGTATTGAATGCAGGTAAGGACGACGATTTGAAAATATCCACAATGCTGTCGTATTCTTTCACCAGTGAAGAAGTGAGACTGCTCTGGTGTGGGGCGAGGGACGGCGCTGGCCCACTCCGGGCCGCGGCGCACTCCGCCTAATAATAGCGTCGCCTCGAGTGCCTTTAATGTTAATCGATGGGTTTGCCGCGTAAGGCTAAAACTCCGACACGCTACAAAATAATCGACTCGAAAGAAAAGCTAATTTTACCTTTCTTTTTACGTTGGCAGCAGTTGGTTCAGCATCGATCGGTCTTTAATTTTTCGTTCAGTAATTAAATAATTATGTTTAGTCAAAAAAGCAAAGATTACCGCCCTCTTCATCGGTGAGACGACTCGCCTTTTTAAGACATTTAGTCGATGAAAGTCCATACGTTGCTATTTTTTATTGTAATTTAAAACGGAGTTTTTCACAAAATAACTATGTTTCACATATTATAACAAAATATTTAAATAACAGGTATTGTAATGTAATTGAATTGATCTGCGCGATTTGCACACCCGCTATTTTATTTTAGTCAAACCGTACATGTTGTGTATATGTTTTCTCGATTTGTATATTTTCAGCTTTTTTAAATTATATGGTTTTTTTAACCTTGAATCGAAGTGAATTGATAATTAACATTTTGGCATATTTAATCTGGATACGAGGATGCTGATAGCAACTTTTGCAAGAATACGGTACTGTCCATATTGCGTCTTTTATTTCTACTGTGTGAAAGCACGCTCGCTGCAGGAAGTATAATAATATTTAGCTACAATGTTGGGAAATCAGTGAGAGCTTTCTGGAACGATTGACCGCTTCGTGCTAGTTAACGATGCAAATTCTCTGTTGTGTTTTGTCATTGCACAGAAGAGAATGTTTTTAATCGCCTTTTTTTACCGTGAGTTGTCTTCGCGCTGAAACTCCGTGGAAGCATGAGGGATTGACGAAGGCTTATGTGGTTGTTAGGTTTTCTTTACGGATTACGAGTGAACCCCTCCGGTCAACGTTTCTTGGTATTACATAACTGCAGTGCAGCGGTGATGCAGTTCATGTACAGGTGCACAGTGAAATTAAACTGATTAGTTCTGAACCTACTGGTTCTATAGGAAAGATTCACTAGAAGTGCATCAAGAAGATTACAAATTAATTTAATCTGAATTTGATCAGTACTAACTTCTACGATTGATGCTGTGCAACGTGCCTTCGTCCCCGGTGGGATTCTTAGACCTAGACTTCACCGCAAGTTCATCTTAGAAAAATCTCGAACGCATGTCGCATAAGAGAACTCACGAGGCGGGAAAGATATTACATTGCGATAATCTCCTAAAGTGAACATTGCGCGGCGCAAGCTGCAGAATGTTTTTTCTTCCCTGCAGACCTTTCCCTCATCACTACCTTCCTATACGCCCAGTAACTTTTTCTAATCAAGTCCCTGGGTTCCCGGCTGAGATGCTGGAAGTGCAGGCACTCACAGTGATCGAGAGAGGAGCACAACCCTCGGATCATTTTTGCAGTTTATCGTAAGCTAAATTTTAAAACTCAACTCAACATTGATAAAATGCATAATGCAATTACAATATTTTATTTTCCTCGTAGATATCTATTTTCCAACAATCTTCAATCTTCAATTTTCTAAAAAATATTACTAAAATCTGTGTTTTTGTACTAAAACACATTTTTTAAATATAATTTTACCAAAACCTTGATAGCTAGCTAGCTAAAAGCTTTTACTAGCCCAGAAATATGTATGACATATTGTCAAACTAAACTTAATTTATTTTAAGTTCTCTTTAAACTATATAATCAAACGGTGTAATTTGATATTGATCGTAATTTTTGTTTCATCTCAAATTACTTTTGACTCAATTGAAAAATTAATAAATATTTCTTCTATCCATAGCACCCATACTTACTATAGGTATTTAATGTCTTCAATGTTGGAGTTTACAAGTCGCCGATTTTGCAATTTATTTTAGGATGAGTCATTTTCTACACGTATTATATGCTAATACATCTCGCGCTCGCTGACCGCAGCGTAAGGGAGAAATAGTGCGAAGGCAGGAGCTGTGAGTAAAGTCGGACCCTCGCTTCTCCGAGCTAGAGCCCCACTCGGCCATGCAGGAGGGCCGCACGAGAAGGCTTTTGCTTTAATTAAGTAATACAAGTAACTTATACGTATGTCTTATTTTTGGATTGGACGTCAATCAGATGCGTATTTATTACCCATTACGGGTTTATTGTATTATTACTAATATGATTAGGCACATTAGTTCATACATAGAAGATGATTTAAAGAAACTCTCAGAAAAATATCATCGTGATTTGTGTGGGATTTGAACCCACATCCCCTGGCTTACATGGCCAGTGTACTAACGAATCACTTCCGTTTATCGACAATTTTTAACAATCATACTCTACATATGAACCAATGTGCCCAGGCCAACCAATATTTAGTGATTTGCAAGCACTGGACTTTTTGAACAAAGTAACAAGTGAAGCGATTTTAGTCCCATCTGGATATTAATTTTATTCCCACACAAATCACGATGATATTTTTCTGAGAGTTTCTTTAAATCATCTTCTATGTATGAACTAATGTGCCTAATCATATTAGTAATAACAAGTAACATAGATAAATGTAATTCGGTTCGATAGTCAGTCGCGGTAAGGCTAGACGCGCGGGTCATTGTCAATAGAAAACCCCTCAATGGATCGTTCAGTTCAAAGACAGTGATAATCGTCACGTCTGCGCCGTCTAGAAACTCTCGTCACGACTGGACGCGCATCGTTCATTACCGAAGGTCGCGGCCTCGCGAGCGACCAAGCGGCGAGGCGTCCTCTTGCCGACACCTCGACGGCCCTGGGTAGACTTCTGCACGACCTGCGGCTATCGACTAGCCTATATTTCCATTTTTCATGGAAAGATTGATTGTATTAAGTAAAAGCATAAAAAAAACACCCAATATAAAGGGACGTGATTGCAAATCAGTCGCATGTCATGTCGTTGCGTTCGAGGACAGGTACTTCCCGCTGTTATCTCCATCGGGTCTGAGTGAGCGGACACCACGTCGCGCGTCAGCGCTCGGGGACAAGAAACGACAGGAGTGCGCGAGATCTGCTCCGCACTCCTGTTCTGCCCTATTCCTCTGCGCATCTGTAATCAACAGGGCTGGACGACGTCCCGGGACGGCGCGGTCCGAGCCGAGCGGCCCGTCGAATATCTGACGTTCAGACCTCATTTGATTCCTATTAACTATTATGAAACAGAGGAGGAAGCTGCGGTGCTCACGTGCGTGCGAGGCTTTATGCAATAATGACGCATTTCCCACGACCATTAGACGAGAAGAACGCAAACCGGGCCGACAAGGTTGACGGTCGGCGGGCCGCAACCCCCGCGACGATGGCGCTTTGTTATCAGCGGAGCCCTTGAATGGCTTGAAATTTGTGTTTTGTTATTGCAACGACGGTTCGTTGTCGCAATACCGACGAAGCGAGGATACGAGGACAGTGTTTACTCGTTTTGAGTTCCTGATTTTGGACAAATCTAGTTGCATTACTCGATCGGCTCGCATTGTTGAGTTCTCCCGTTGGGCTTGCTGCTCGTTTCCGCGGCCCCGGCGATCATACCGCTTCTCGGGAGCGACTGCGACACTGCTGGCCCACACCCCCCGCGAGGCCGCTCGACCTTCTGCTCGAAACGAGCATTTGCATTATATTTTTTGTAACAAATATATGATCATGTGCGAGTACAAAATGTTACTTGATGCAATTGATTCTTAAAAGGTGAAAGGTATCCGATAGATTGATCACGAGAACGAGCAGAACGGAGGCGAGTCGTCCTGTCGCCCCGAGAAGGCGTTTCCCAATGAGACTCGTTCCTTTGTCACTCGCAGATGAGACGGTTTCCCAGTACACAAACGTAATTACATAATTGATAGTATACACGTACATGTAACGATCCAATGATACCCCGTCAATACGCGAATCGGTCGAAAGTAAGGAGGGATCGTATGTTTAGGAATCTGTCGTCAGCTATAATATTAAGATTCACGATTAGATTTCTTCTAGATTTTTCTCTTATTTAATTGAACGTCAGGATTGAGGCTCGACGTTCCTCGAGGAGCTTTATCGATCTCCGCCGTCACTTCGCTACCCTTCTGCCGACACTCGCGGTGCGAGACCTCGCGCGACGTGCTCGACCGCATAGTTCTCCATTAAGCTGGGAATATCTTAAATTAGATCGGGTATACGGAGCACGAACTGGGAGCTAAAATCTTGATCTATGGAGCACATCTAACGTGTATTTTCCATGAACGATCGCAACACTGAGTGTTTTTGTTCGTCGTTACACTCTTCAAGGAGATTCGCCGATCGCGTGGGCTCGGTGTGACGGCCCACGGAGCAACGCAGCCGAGAACCGGGCCTTTCCTCAGCCAGAATAGACCTGGTGAAAGTATCTCCATTCTTCTGAACTTCGCCGCGAGATCCGCGAAGACGCGAAAATCCGAGTAGCCAGACGTCACGGGACGTCCCGTTCCTACTCGGGTTTCACTGCCGGTGTGCTCACGCATGGCGGGATTCTGTCATCTATGTCAAATTCAACGAATCAATCGACCGATTAATTAAAGAATAATTTCTTTAAAGTTTGACTGTGATTAATGCGCTGAGGCCGAAGTGTCCAGTCGTGAGAGATCCACACCTGGCGCGCCGGGCGGGCGGAGCGGGCTCCCCAAATTAGACTGAGCAGCGCGCCGCTGCGCCCAGGTACGCGGGACTAACGACAAGTACACAAGACGAAATCATTACACGTGCAGTACTTTATTCAAATGGAATGGAAGAATACGTTACAAAAGACGTGAGCTGAGGGAGAATGCCAAATTAAACGTGATATATCTCCGAGGGAGGTGTAACGGGGCGGTTACAGATCAGACAGCGTTCTTACGCACTAGGTGCCAGCGTTCAATCAACACACCACATATCACCAACATATACAGTACATAAAGTGTAACACCCACACACACCCACCCGCACCCACCCACACCCACCCACACACACACTCATATATACTCGTATATATATATATATATATATATATATGTGTGTGTGTGTGTGAGTGGGATATATAATATGAATTTAAGCAAAAGAAACTTGAATACCACTCGATCCTTCCCAATCTCCATTTTGATGGACATTTCGCAGGTGACTGAGGTGATGACCATCCACGATCGTCAATAGTTTAATCGAGTTCCCTGGCGGAAGACCTCTGGCCGTCCCCAGCCCGGCCGCGCCCCTCGAGTGGAGCTGCCTGGCGCGGGCCCAGCGCGTCCCACTAACGATGTTATTCATTCCTAGGCCGTCATCTTTATTTAGAAAATGTAAATATTTTGTAGGAATACCATTGGTATATTTTATGAATAGATAAATTCGGTTTTCTCGGTTACTTTGACAACTCGGCCTCGAGAGATTTTCTGTTGTATTGGATGTCGAAAGTGAACTTTGTCTCGTCGAAAGATGTTTTAATTTTGATTTGTGATTTGGTAAACGGAAATTGATCTCAAGAGCCGGCGATTCGTCGACTAGTACATATTTTTATTTGCAAAGATTCTTCCCTTGATCCCTTGAAATAATCAAGATCAAGTGTTAGATCGTACTTTGGGTGATCGCGCACCTTATCGGATCACCTCTTTCTCTGTCTGTGTCTCGACTTATGTTTGAAGAGATCGCGTCGGTTCAAGAAAGTCCATTTCTCGCTGAAGTCCAACGTGTGAAGTACGTTCCTTCTGAATGTCTATTTTTACTTCCACGCTATTTGAGAGCTTCACGCTTGTTAGAAGGGAAGTCGTAATATATAGTAATGCCCACCACTGAGAGATTGCAATCTCGGCGCGAGTGAGCGCCGACACATCTCACCGAGACACGGGCCGGCCGAGCAGTCTCGCGAGACCCGCGGGGGAGGTCTCTGCCTTGGCGTCCGCCTCTTCTCGCGCTGCGAATGGATTCCGATTTGAGATCAAATGATCATTTTAAAAACTTCAAAAGAGACTCGATTCGGTGCTAGAGTTAGTGTTAATGTATTGCACGTGACGTCCAAGTGCTTTTCGACGCGACTCTTCTGGCGTCATGTGGCTGAGCGCCGCGGTTCTTGCGCGCGCTCGGTGGTCGCCGGAGTGAGACTTTTGTGCCCGTGTCTGATTTGCAGATTCAAGCACTAAAACTCTCGATAAGGTGGAAAATGGTGGTGATTTTGTTCTTTAAAAATATTCAGAAGGAAAACGCCAAGCGACATTGCTCGGGAGACGCAAGTGTAAGTTGCTGGTGTTGTGCGCATTCCCGGTGCGGGCTCGGGAGAAACGCCATTCTTCCTAAACTCATTCAAATTCAGGGAGAGGATTTTACAATAAATAAAATACGGTACTTTTTTTCTTTGTCAGTTAAATACTAAAAAAAACCTCGTAATGTTACGACTTTTGTAATGAGCGTAAAATTATTCACCAGTTCCTCTGAGATAGTCAAGCTCAAACAGCCGACTCTCTTTTACGTCATCGCTCCCAGCGCTGGCCGCTGTGCAAAAATTCGAATGCATATCTTATATATTAACGTTTTTATTAGTGGAAAAATGTGGAAAATGTGGAAAATCACTCA
Organism: Atopsyche davidsoni; assembly: GCA_022113835.1. Taxonomy (NCBI): domain Eukaryota; kingdom Metazoa; phylum Arthropoda; class Insecta; order Trichoptera; family Hydrobiosidae; genus Atopsyche; species Atopsyche davidsoni. Next base: position 18,400,790 of record JAILWY010000023.1, read on the forward strand.
AGTATTTTTATTCAAAATATTAAAATGGAATTCCACCAAGTACTCTCTGTCAAAAATATTGAATTTCTTATATATTAACAGCAAGATCAACTTATAAAAACTTATAACAACTTATAAATATTTGAGTGATTTTTCCACATGTCAATATGTTAATTTTTCCACATGTTAATTTTCCACATGTTAAAACTATGTTTGATAATGCCAACGTGGAAGGTTGGCGAAACCGGTCACCAATCAAAATTAACATGTGGAAAAATCACTCAAGTATTTTATTATATTTAAAATATCAAAATGGAATTCCACCAAATACTCTGTGTAGATATGTAGCATGTAGTGGCCGAGTAGAATTATCTGTGTAAACGTGTTATGTGTCATCTCATAGGTGATTCTCTGATTTCAGACTGTGAGCTCGGCGGCCGTGGGGCGGCAGGAAGGGCGCGCCCCCGCCCTGCTGCGCGGCAAAGGGGGCGGGGGCGGTGGGGAAGCAGGAAGCGGAGCCTGGGTGTCGGGCCCGGAACCGCGCAAGGAGCGCTGGTCCATTGGAAAGCTCTTTCGTCGCCGCAAGAAAAATAGCGACAGTGACGTCTCCGTCTCTAGCGACGAAGGTGCCGGGCCAGGAAAACACAAAAAGAAAACCAAAAAGCAACGTTTAGTAAGAAACACCGACCCCGATAAGACTCGGGACGACCCCGAGAGATCCCGCAGTGCCACTAAGATCATCAGGAAAGAGTATACGGATGACGGAGTCCTCTCCGACCCCTCTGCGGGGTTCGCGAGCTACGCGGGTCAAGGTTTCGCTCCTCGCGGGACCGGTAAGGAGTCCCAGGACCGAAGGGGGCCTGGCTCCAGCGGTGGCATTCAGGACGGGTCTTTACGCAAAGGCAGAAAAGGGCGTATCAAAGCGCGGGTCGAGGCCATGAGAAATGCTAAGAACGAGTCCAGCAGCGACGACGAGTCTCAGCGATCTACCTCCTCCTCTATGCTGCGGTTTCGGAGCGACGACTCTCTCGCAAATCATTCCAAGGACGGTTCCATCAGGAGAACCAGAGGCGCTCGTACGGATCGTTATCACCGTCGGCTATCTCGGGACGACGAGACGCAACTCGACAGGGAGGCCGAACTCATCCAGCGGAGCTTCAGCCGCTCCGAGGCCGAGTTGCTCGCCCTCAAGCGGCGCGTCCTCAGCACCCCGCAAGCTGGCGGGAGCGCCCCCGATCCGGACTATTCTGAACCCCTCCGGGTGCCGGACGCTAAACTGAGCCAAAACGGGATTCGAGTGCTAGGTTACACCAATGCAAACGGCTTTAAAATCGCAGATAGACTGAATCAGAGACACCTTGGACTCTCCGCCTCCAACTCATCAGTGTACAGTTACCCGGCTGGAGGAATCCGCTTCAACGCTCGAGTGAATGACGAGAATGTCGACTACAGCGTTCCTTACGGGGACGCGAGTGGACAGCATCCCCGTGAGCGCATCGGAGATAAAACAGCGTTCAGGAGAAGCGCGTCTCTCGAGAACGGTAGCGGAATCTGTTCTCCGGCGAATCACGAAAACGAAAACGTGATGGTGGTGAAGTTTCCTCTGGGCAGTGCGGCACCACCAAGGAAGGAGGCAGGTGCGCCGCCCGCCCCGCCTCCCAGGGATCCGCAGAGGAGAGTGACGACTCCCATGTCGTGCGTGTACGAGAATGCCCGGCCGATGTCGCGCGCACCCGAGTCCGGAGCTACGAGAATTCTCCAATACAGAAGCAGCGAGGGAAGGTCGGTTCCTGTGCCTCAAACCAGATTTTTTTCGCAAAATACTTACGAAAATAGTGACCCAATAGTCAACAACAGCGCACTAAACTGGGCGAAACGGCCCATGTCCACGTCGGAAGATCACATCGCTGTGCAAGGGAAATATACAAACGATCCTTTTTCAAACATGTATCAAAACGAACAACCAAAGAGACCGTCCTCCGTGACTACCGAAGTCTTGAAGCCGAGCGTATACAATCGTTACTTGGCTAGACCTCAGTTGACCAACGGAAATATCATTAACAAAGATCCTCGACGAAGATATACACAAGAAAACACTAATAATAATTCTGAATTTCTTTATTTTGCGGACAAAACGCCGAGATCGCGTAAACCTATTCACATTGAAAAAATCTCCGGAAACAGCGAAACGCCTGTCACCGAACCGCAGCCTGCAGCGCAGCCTGCAGCGGCCATCGACCACTGCAGTGTCGCTCAGCGCCCTAGGAACGCGTCAGAGTTCTGGCACAAGATGGACAGTCAAGAGACTCGTCGGAGACAGTTTGGACACAATAGAACACTCAGCGACCAGTCCGTCAACATAGGATATCGGTCCCAGCATTCTCTACCCAAAACGCAGCCCATTTTGCTAGTGAATTACTTAGCTGCCAATGGAAATTCTAGTAACAGTAGACTCAGTGAAAATAATTACAAGAATCATTCTATTCATGCTCACAAAAGAGAAGAGCCTATACGAGCTCCGCGCATAACAAACAAAGAAAATGAACCGATATGTTACTCTAATATAGACATAATTCCCATGGATGATGTGCGTAAAGTTTCGTACAATAATTCTGTTCGCGATTCTGATGATGAATTTTCTAAAGGGAGACGTAAATCAACCAATTTAGAAGATGCTTTGTCTGAACTAGAGGCAATATACAATAGTCTTGGCCTTGGAGATGAAGATCTGTTGGACAGAGCGGAGCATCAAGAGATGATGGCAGCTCCCAAAACTACAGAAGCCTTTCCTTATTCTGGGTCATGCAATGATAATTACTTTAGGTTTCCTAGTTATTCTGATTCATCTGATGCCCCAATCATGATGAGAAGAAATAGTGTCAGCAGAAAATCGGCTGTTCCGGATAAAAAGCATGATGACATGGCATATCGAAGATTAAATCCTCATGAGAGACCTGCTTCCAGAGATGCTAACACTCTTGTTTCACAAGTCAGCTACATGCTTGCTTCTCCAGTTCCGGGTGAGACAGTTGTGGATACGGGAGATGTTGATGGTTCAGAGCCCAATGTGATATTAGATGACGTTGTATTCAGGAACATCAAGCAAGCCAACAATTACTTGAAAATAGAAGATCCTCAACTTCCATTCGGTATACCTATTGGACCTATCTCCCCAGCACCCAACAGTGATTATTTGCACGCAACTCCTGAAATCAAATCTAGAAATAGATTTATTCCCCAAAGGTCTCCTGACATAGTGACAGATGACTTGGCTTTCAGGACTTTAAGAAAGGATTCTCGGAATCCTTCTGGTATGTCAAAAGAAGACTATGAATCCATTATTAATAATAATAGTGATAATAAGAGCCTCAGTCAAACATCAAAAGTGTTCGATAATCACGTAATTAAAAAGAAACGTGCCGTCAGATCTCTCTCTGCCAACATATTCACTTTGATTCAGCGAGAGATTGATGACGCCCTCGGTCTCTGCAATGATCGTGCACTAGACAAAGCTCAAAGCATTCCAGACTTACCAGATGCTGTAGTAGAATTTGGTAAAAGTGGCAAACTGCCTCCTAATTTTAAAACATCTCAACAATTATTATTAGATCATCCAAGCAATTTGACGTTGGATGAAACTCGTCCAATATTTAAATATGATATATCAGTTGAAAATAAAGAAAGTGAATATTCTTATAAATCTAATGATGATAGAGGTATAGTACATTTGGAACCAGAAAGAGCCAGTAAAGAAGAAATTAATTGTAATCAAGTACATCTTCCTATACGACCAACAAAAGAAGATTTTAACATTACTCTAGATATTATGGCTCAAGAAGCCCACGAGACCAGTGCACGATTAGGAATAGCTCTCAAAGAACTTCAAAGAGAAAACCCGACTTCCAGCCAAGCTAAGGAAATCAAGTATAAATCGGAAGATTCTCTAAAAGATATTGGAAACAATATCAAAAGTATGAATGACCTCCAAAGCCTGTCCTACCAACCTAACATGAATATGCTTCAGGTAAAAGACACCAAGCAGGAAGATTTTTTTTCCAGAAAACCCTTCATTAATATTAACTACCAGACTGGTGATTTAGAGGGCAGAATTTTTGATAGCTCTCGATATGCAAAAAATAATAGTGAAAAAGACTTTTTAAATAAAATAACTTCTGAAACAAACGGGTCCGTGGAAGATAGTTTAATGAAAATATCCAACCAATTAAATATTGTGGGTCATCAACTGAAATCAACTTCTGAACAAAAAGAAATCTTCAATAAAGAAGGATTCAAATTAAAGGCACTGGCAAACCAATGCGATATTAATATAAACAGAAGTCTTGATATATCCACTGAAACAAAATCTGCACAAACAGAAACAAAAATTAATCCGGTTACCAAATACGAGATTCCATTATTCAATCCTAAGCTTGGAGTAAGTGTGGGCAATGTTAAATTAAATTCAGAATCGACTAATGTACTCTTGACAAACTCCAATCTTAAGAAATTTGATGAGATGAATAGCTTTGATGATTTAAGAAAAGGAATAAGTGAGCTCTTAGATGGTTTCTCCAATATCAATGAGGATAAACCAAAGATAGGAAAAAAAATTGAGTTATTTGTTCTAAAGGACTCCAATAAAACAATCGAAGTGCCATCAAGCTTGCCTGATAGATTACTTTTTCCTAAAAATGAGTCGTTAAATCAAAACAAAATTGCAAAATCTATCAAGACTGGAAAAGAGTCCCCTATTGACTCATCTTCTCACGATGACATTAATGTAAAACCAAAGGACAATAGAGCATCTCCTGAATATAATTCTTCTGAAGAACTCGCTATGATATTTAATCTTAACCGAGAAGATTCTGTGAAGACCAATAGAGTAAATCAAGCAGAAATAAATAAAATAGAGCCTAAGGACGATAGTCACTTGGATTTAAATTCTCCACGTCTCGTCAAGACAGTCAATCAGACCATTAGAAAACATTCTTTGGAAGAATCGAGAGAACCTTGCATCAAGAAGACCGAAGACTTGCCGGAAACTGTAGCTCGGAAGCCGGCGAGCGACGAGGCGCCGTGGAGAGTAAATAGGAGGAAGTACTCGACTGACGATGGGAACAAAGGTAAGGCATCTGGTCTGTAGCATGTCTGTTGTTCGTGTTTGTTTTGTTAAAGTGACTATCTCCCTATAACAGATCCCTCCTCATGTTAATGCTTTGTGTTTTGGCAGGTACGTGTGGCGCCTTGACCCCTGCTAAGCGCAGATCTTGGTACCACGATCCCAACACCCTGCTGCTCGCATGCTCCTACACGTTGATTTGCACTCAGCAGCTTGCTGGCTTGGATTTTTTAACCGTATTGGGCATCTTGCTAGCCATGATATCCATAATTGCGATGCTGATTATCTAGCCCTGATTGTAGTCTCGCTGTGTGTGCCTTTGTGTATGTCAAAATTTTATTGTGTCGCTTTAACATTATACATATAAATATGTCATATGGTTTTAATACAAACTATTTTGATATTTCAACTATGAAATAGCTGCATGTAAAATATAATTGTCTAATTCTAATGTATTTAAGTATTTTGTATCAATCGGTGCCAAAAATAGTACAATAGAGTTGTATAAAATATTGATTTTTCATACATCTTTTGTTATAATTGTAAATATATATATATATATATATATATATATATATATATATATATATATATATATATATATATATATATATATACATATATATATATATATCTCCAAGTATTCCAATAAATTGTCTATGAAAAAAATGGTGTTTTTGAAATTCGTATAATGCAGTGGAATATAAACTGAACAAGGGGCTCGACAGGAGAATGATGGACAAATCTCATTACCATTTGCACATTAACAAATTAGATCATTGCACACAACATTCACGCAGTATGTTCGTAATAGACACCAGTGTGAGTTGACACTTTATATTTATTTACTTAAATTATTATTTATCCTGAATTCCATATTAATTAAACTTTTTTTTCTGCACCGGTCAAATCTCACTTTTATGCCCATCACCGTCACTTTGCTATTTGTCATAAACATACTTAATAATCATATGATATTTGATTGATGATGTCACATTCCAAAAGTCAGCACTGCTAAAAGAAAACATTTTATTTAATACAACGTTGCTGAATGTAAATAAATTCATGAATAAGTTTAATGTTAAATTAAATATTATAAATAATCATCACAAATAATAAAGTTAGAAAATATTTTAGACACAATGTGAAATAATTACTACAATAAAATACAATATTTTTGAATAAAATACTTGAGTGATTTTCCACATTTTTGTTTTTATTAGTGACCGGTTTCGCCAACCTTTCACGTTGGCACTCTGTTTGATAATGCCAACGTGAAAGGTTGGCGAAACCGGTCACTAATAAAAACAAAAATGTGGAAAATCACTCAAGTATTTTATTCAAAAATTTTAAAATGGAATTCCACCAAGTACTCTCTGTCAAAAATATTGAATTTCTTAACAATAAAATACCTCTGCGATGGTCAATTTTTTGATTGTACAAATAACGGGCGATTGTTTTATTAGTTATTTATTTAATAGACACTTGTTGACTGAAAAGAAAACTACACCTATTCCCTGATATACACTATAGATAGCTTCTATAGAAAATTTAAAACAAACTAAAATGTTCATAGTTCAGTAATTTATTTCAACGTAAAATAAAACTAAACATATTTAAAAAAAAACACAAATAACGGTTTATTCATTAAATGACAAAAATATAAAGGGATATGTATGTAATTCATTTTACATTTAGAAACAATAAATATAATTAATGAATTAAGATAACTTATTAAATACTTCACGTGAGTTTTATTTGATTTATCGCATTACTAGTTTCGAACCATAGACCAGGTCATCTTCAAATGCAAAATTAAACTCAGTTTAATTGTGCAGTATTTAAAAAGTTATCTCTATTCATTAATAATATGGATCTTCACCAAACAAATGCCTTGTCTCTCAACAATAATAAATATAAATAGTAAAATTCAACCAACAATTTAATTGTAGACTTTTAATTTTTTTTTCCTGATCGGAATGATGTCACTTTCATCACTTGATATTACTTGATGTGATTCAAGATCAATTTTAGATGAATTAGAAACAATTTCATAACGGTGAACCTCAGTAATGGAATTTTATTATTGACTATTGTTTTGGTTTTCAGTCAAATCTTTATAGACCTCCTCATATTGAGTTGAGGTTTTATTTATATTTCTCTGAAATAGGAGAGCTCGTTCAACATTCAGGTCATTTTGTAGAAAATGACTAACCAATTATCGCCTCGATTCATGTCTTTCTTTTGTCGTTCTCTTTGTCAGTTTCATCGAGCGAGTCTCTGCAACCCTGAACTTTATACACGCTAGGAAGACGGTCGCTTCAGAATAAATGGAATTAAAAAATGACTCGAAATTATAGCGCCAGTGTTAACGAAAGAACGGAATTGAAAAATGCCTGCAGAAGATTTTTTTTTTTTAAAACCGCTCAAAAGTGAAATTGTGGAAACAAAGTACCATGTCAATCAGGGGATAGGGGGACTTAGTTTTGTTGAAATAAAAATGAGACTCAACCGCACACGTTGAAATAAAAAAACGGTAAGTTTCATCATCGGAGTTTCCGTCTGCAGTCGGCGTCGCTCGCAGCACGCTCGGTCGCCCGGCGCCTCGACGCCCCGAGCCCCGAGCCCCGACGCCCCGACGCCCGTCGACTGCGTTCTAATGCCCTCGGTGTCTGATTATAGGTGTCGTGTGAGCGCAGAGTAGGCCGATATATTCCTCCCTTGCGGTCTCCTTTCGGCGGACGATTCACAATATCGCAGTCCTAGAACGGTAGTGTCATATTAAACATTACATATCTATCTCCATGTACCTCTATTTATTTACTTTGTATTAACAATATAAATATATTTTACTAAATAAAGAAGCTTCCAATAACGTCAATATATTTTAATTATTTTTAGGATCCTAACTTCTCGTTTTAAATTTGAAGTCGAACCGATCTCCGAAGGGACGGAAGCGAGCGAGCGAAGGAGACTTCGGGGTTTTGTTAAAAAAAAATATTTCGGAACACCGTCGGCGAGACGACCGTGGAAATTTCGGCGGGGCCTCGCCGACTCGAATCCCCGGAGAGTCGTCTCCGTCGCTTCAGTGTGGCGAGCGATATCGCAATGCGAGGAGAAGCCCGCAAACGCACTCGCGGCATTCGCAAAATCGTTCAACTCAATTTTAAAACTGCACCGGCGATCGCGTCTCGCAGATCACCTCGTGAGGAAGACGCTATATCTCGGAATTCCGTTCAACATTTGGCGCCACCTGGGAGGCGACGCGAGGGACTCGTTCGCGAATAGCGTCGATAAAGAAGACGACTGTCGAATCTCGGAAACATCCCATTTCAGAAATCGTCGTCGATCATCGTCGAGAGTCCGCGAGTGGACTCGCAAACCGGACGGACGATTCGAGATACCGAATGCGGCGGGATTCTCAAATATCGAGCGGAATGAGTATATGCTAATTTAAAAATATACCTCAAAGGGAAGATATTCCCTTTTAGCGGAGTCGCTGCGAAGGTGGCGCGCTAGTGACGGCGGCGGCCGGCAGGTGGCAGGCGGCCCGCGCCCCCCTCCCGCGCCCCCTCCCGCTTCCCCGCCCGCTCCCTGCGCTGACACCCGCCGCCTCCTCGCACTCGCATACCCGAGTTGGCCGTCCTCGCCGGAGGCATGTCGCGTTTTCCTTCATCTCCGAGTCGACGATATCTCGAGTCGGGCCCTCGAGCGGCGTCGGGTCGCCGGTCGCCGCGAACGTGACGTCCCGGAATCGAGGAGAGGCCGACGCTCCGCGAACGCAGAGCGCGCTGCGCGTCTCCGCCGGGACCGTTAGGTGTGCAGTTTTCGATCGATTCGCTGCAGTGTTGCGGACGACTCCGCGCGGCCGAGGGAATTCCGGAAGAACTGTCGGATCGCGAGGCGACAGGTCGTTCGTTTTCGTGACATCGCGCGCGCCGAGTCGCCTCGATACTCGCAGGTGAACCTCCGTCGGCGCCCGCCGGTCTGCCGCGCCGGATCCTCCGCGGTGAGTAACCGATCGCCGCCGTCGATTCGAGACGGGCGCGCGCCGGCCCGCTCCGGCCCGCCCCGGCCCGCGCCCGCCTCGCCCGCCTCGCCCGAGGAGCCCGCCGGGATTCAAAACCGGTACGGCGATTCCGGTCTGTTGGAAATTTCTCGTCGCTCTCTAGAATCTCGAGGAATTCGCATTTCTGCAGTCGCAGCGGACGCGAGAGCGCGCGCGCTCGCGGATTAGACTCTCGCCGCCGACTCTCGCGGTGCCCTCGAGAGGTGTCGAGGAGGACGAGGGATGGATTCGGCGGATCGAGGGAGTGACTGCGCGCCGCGACGGGACGAGGGAAGTCGGCTCGGTTCCGTGCGGTCCTTCCGACCCGCGGCCGGTCGCCGGTCGCCGGTCGCCGGAGCGGAACGCCGCGCCCCGCCCGGCCGCTGCATACGCATACTCGACGACCGCTTAAAATAAATCTCCTTCATTAATGTAAATTCACTTCTTTTTGTAGAATTGTTTTAAAACGGCAATTGTATAAAATTCGTCAGAAACATTAAATTCACAGTACATTTGATTTACCACCTGACGATCACCGCATCTCTTTTAAACCGAAACGTAGCCGTAACGAAACCGATCACAAAAACGTAGAAAACCACAAAAAAATATTTAGAAATTTCAAATTGGATTTCCATCCAGTACTTTCTTTCAAAAATATTTCTTATATTATATATTAATTTCCAATGAGGTCTGGAACGGTCGAAGTTTCGCAAAGGCTGCCCGGTCGTATCCTCGGCGACGCTATCCCGACACCGGCTCGACTTCGGCATTCGTCCCGCGACTCGGTTTGTCACTCAGATTGACGCTACCGCCCCCCGCGTGCTAGTCCACTCGTCCTCGCATCCACACGGCACACTTCTCCATCGTCAGGAACGCCGATCTCTCACCTGGTCCCGAATCGAGGCCGAAATTCGTCAGCATGCGGCACATTCCGGTCGATCGATTTGAGATCGAGCGGATCGATCGCACCGCAACGTTCGGCAGCGCAGTAATAATAGTCATTCGTGTCGCGGATCGAGGCCACCGCCTGTTTTCACCCGAGCCAAAATTTGCAGTGCGGATCTCTGGGACCGCTCCGGGGTCTCCGGGGGCCTCCGAGGTCTCCGGGGGCCTCCGAGGTCTCCGGGGGCCTCCGAGGTCTCCGGGGGCCTCCGAGGTCTCCGGGGGCCTCCGAGGTCTCCGGGGGCCTCCGAGGCCCGCGTCTTCGGCGGCGGCGGCTCTCCGGGGACGTCCCGCGCTGAGTGACGATTTTCTGTCGTGCGATCGCGAGTGCGTTCATATCTGTAGATTTTTTTTTAACAGTTCAGCTATTTTTCGGCGATACGCGAAATAATGACACGAGAAATGCGAACGCATGCCAGAAAAGGTACGAAAACAGCCGACGATGACATCGGATAAGATTCAATTGTTTTAAGTAACATTGTCCAACCCGACGGTTGAGTTCGGAAAAGATCCCCTACAATAGTGCCCGCAATGTGGATATTTAAAAACTATGTTTATATATGTAAGCGATTGGTTTAGTTATTTTTTTAAAAGTGTCATCGCGATCGCCACTCCCCCGTACATGGAACCGATACATATTTAAAAAAAAGCGTTTAGTCCGCAAAACGCCTCGGCACTATCGTTATGCGCTCCTCTTCTGACACCACAAAATGTTATGATGTTACTGTATGTTGATATACCTTTATTAATTAAAAATATACAAAAAGCAAATATAGTAACATTCTTAGACCCCCGTTTACAGTTCGTGGATCCCCAATTTTATTTTTCGCTGTCATCGACCTCTTGCAGGGCGGAATCGACTCCTGGGGGTCGATATTGAACACTTTGGGAACCTATGATCTAAGGCGGTGGTCCCCAACCCTGTGCCCGCGGGCGCCATGGCGCCCGCCGACGATTTTACGTGCGCCCGCCGCTCTCCGACCACAATTAAAAATATATTTATGTTAAAAAAAAAAATATTAAAAAAAAAAAAAATATTTAGTAATCAAAAAAAATAATTAATTAAACAGTGGGCGAAAAATTAGAACGCCATTGGAGTTTGTGGGTTTTGAAAATATTATCGGTTTAGGACAGGTACCGACGGGCAATAAAATTATTTTTGCCGAGCGTCGATGGGACAACAATCTTAATTGGATTTACAAATCAGCGTCTGGTTTAGGGCGGCTAGTTACCTGAGCGGGCCAATGTTTATGAAATAAACTTTTAATATTCATTATATTTATGCATTTTAACATGTTTATGAAATAAACAAAATCACACCGACGTACCTTTTGGAGCTTAAGGGCCTAGTCTGCATAACGAGTTTTTTTGATCATTTTCTAGTCCGCTTTGCGAAAAATCCACTGCACCAATCGAAAAAATTTAAATGCAAAAAGTTTGATACATTCCTTTTTTCGAATAAAATATATTTTTATTTCTTATAAATTTACTATTAATATGATAAATATGTGTTTTTCCGATTGAAGTGTAGGAATTTGGAGATTCGTTATGTCCCTTTTCCAAGAGTCCTAAACATTCAAAAGTTTTTTTTTTTAATTGAAATTAAAAGATTAAATATAAACCATGTGCGCAATATTATTAAAAAAATTAAAAAAAAAAATCTTTAACAAACTTTGGTTTTGAAAAGTCGTCATTTATCCAATTTTTCAACATCTTCAAGATTTTATTTTACCCTTAAAATGGACGTTAATTAAATAATAAAAAATAGATAAATATAATTTATAGTTTTTTCAATTCTCTGTAAAAAAATCAACTTTCGATATAGCTAAATATAGTGACAATTAAATTAATTTAATTTCCAACTAGGTGTGCCACAAGTTTCTGGTTTTTTTTTCATCAATGAAAAGTGGATAATTTAAAAAAATATATAATAATAAATATAGTTTTTTCAAAGTATCGTCCCTCGCTAGCTACACATTTTTGCCATTTCTCTGTCAGTACACGAATACCGTGACAGTAAAATGACCGTCGGACCGAAACCATTCATCCCACCAATTTTACACTTTTTGGCCAAGTGTAGCCCAGCCAATCCATAATATATTATTAAAAAATTTAATATGTAGTTTTAATATGCGTTTAATATGTAGTTAGCGCCATCTATATGTGAAAGCCAAAAACTTAGTAGCGCTTCTAGAAAATCTATTTTTTTTTTTTTTTTTATTTTTTTTTATTTTTTTTTTTTTTTTTTAGCTGGGCTTTGGAACTACTTTCGGGAGCAGAAAAATACCTTGAAAAAATAAATGGCGCCCGCCGCCCGACCGGCGGGCGCCATTTGTGCTCTTGGGTCCTAAAAGGTTGGGGACCCGTGATCTAAGGAGTCAGTCGGTCTGAGAACTAGTATTTACTATAGATTCAATAATGTGTTAGGAACGGAAATGAGTGGGAAAAACCCTTTATTTGCAGTGCATTGGTTTATATTTGAAAATGATATGTACATAGACATAATAAAAGCACAGGGACATGTTTTAACAATAGAAGATGCAAATATTGGATTAGACACGTATTTCACGAAGGTCTGAGAACACATCATAAACTACAGTGCAAAACGTGCTTTGACAAACAAAATGTAGATTTTGTTCATGGGAAGAAGACCATAAAACCCACCAGTGCAGTGCCATATTCGGTGCAACCATAAAAGCATGGGCGGTCTTCTGGGTACAAGAACCATAAAGCTACAGGCGGTAATACCTGTGAGAACAAAAGTCATAAAAATGCGGGTTGCCATATAACAAATGAAAATACGATTTTTCCGTTTTTTTATCTGATGCCATTTAAACGGGTCAACGGCAACTGTTTGCCGATCACGTACACGCGTGTGTTTGGTAAATTACTTCTAAAAGCCGGCTACACGCGCGGCGAAAAACTTACAACTGATTTGCCATCACCCAAAAGCGTTCCATTATTTAAAAGGTTTTTTAAAATAGTTTTACTTAACCCTTTGACTGCTAAACGACGATATCTCGTAGTTTGTAAAACGTCCAAAGACTGGCGACGATCATCTTTGACATAAAAATAGTTATGATGATAGACGGGGGCGATAGTTAATAAAAGCCCAAAAGGTAAATAAAGTAATGGAATAACCGTATCTATGAATGCACATCTGACGATAATAGCTTCTAAGAAGGACGACATTTAATAAAAACCTGAAATTAAGTAAATAAAAAGAAAAACCATATCGATAAATTAACATTTATCAAAAATAGTTAATAGCTTCTAAAAGGCTGGATTATGGAAATAAGTTTCATATAATAAAATCAACAATCAACGGGTCTTCTCGGTGAATACATAACGAATGTAACTAAAATATAAACACAAAAACAAAATGTTCTTAATTTCTGCTAAAATGTACAGTTTCAAATCATATGTCTCACTTTAAAAGCGCATCTTGTTTGCGCGATTTAACGAAATAAAAAAAAAACCAAACCGTTTGCGTTCCACCTCAAACGCATAATAAAGTTTTAGTGACTCCATAAAGTATGGCAAAAATAATATATATATTTTTTGAAACAACTTGTAGCAGTTTTCGCTAGGATTAAAAAAAAAAAAACAGCAGCCGTTAAAGGGTTAAGCAAACAACGTAAAAATAACACTATTTGACCGTTGTCAGTTGTGGCGCAGCGTTTGTTGAGAGCTTTATTGTCATTCTGGGTCATGTACGGACACTGAAAGGAAACAGGTAGAATGTTTCAAGGCCGCAAGTTTTTTTTAGAAATGACAGCTGCGCAGTGTTATTATTTCTCAGTTAGCATATGTACGTACGATGTTATCGACAATGATAGTTCAACGTCCTCGGTGGTCCCCTTCTTTCACCCCCGCTCCGTCAATGACGCGATTCTACTTTTTATAGTTTAGGGAGAATTAAAAAAAAACACAATATTAATGGGTAAACTATTACATGGATTTATCAATAAATATACTTTTTCTGAGAGTGAGTGACTGTTTTGTTTCGATTGCCTGACGTTGCCGCAGAGTGATTCCACGAATGCTAATGTATTCTCTGGAATTTGCCGTTTAAACTGTTCCCGACTCCTGTTTTTTAAAATGTCGTATTTTATGAAAATAGAAAACGGTGGTGTCCGACGCATAGCTTACGGTGATTTGATGTGGATCATTTTATAAACTCAGATATGCTCATTTGTCATTTCTACTATACGAAACCCCGTTGAATTGAAATTATTGATTTTATCATTTCTACACACACACACACACATACATATATATATATATACATATATATATATATATATATATATATATAAATATATATATAAATATATATATAAATATATATATATATATAAATATATATATATATATATATATATATATATATATATATATATATATATATATATATATATATATATATATATATATATATATATATATATATATATATATATATATATATATATATATATATATATAAGCTGTCTCTGTGTGAACAATTCTCGTCTGTATGTCTGCCTTGTGAGTCAAAAAGTCTCAATAAGCTGGTTATTAACCCTTTGCACTCGAGAGGTGCGGATTCCGCACCACACGATGTAATGCCGCAACTCGAGTGGTGCGGAAATTCGATGTGCGGTGATAACTATTTATGGTTTCTTATCTGGTGATTTCTTGTTTATGTGATCTTGTTCTTTAAAGTTCGTTACTAAGCACTGCCTATATAATTTTACAAAGATCATGTTATCTCCCTTTCAAACTACTCTAGAATTTCTTATCTAAGATTAGTGCGGCACCATAAAGCGAACTGCATTTTTGGTCTCAGTTCGACCTTGACAGTCATGGCAAAATGACTGGATGTGTACCTAATCAACCCATATATTTTTTGCTTGTACTTCTTATCGTAATCATTCATTTATAGGTCCTTATTTGCTTAAACTTATATTGCACTGAAGGATAGACTTTTTTCACCCTCACAATATCAATAACCTTTCCATTCACTTATTGTACCATTATTTTGTTTGGTTTATAATATATAAAAATATTATGATAATTTGTATCTCACTAAACAGCTGAGAGGAGAACAGCCGCTTAATCACTTGCGGTATATGAAAACCTTAGTTCGGTAATTGACTTTAGATTTTCGTCAGATACGTGCTAGAGCTTCACTTCAACCTGCGATTCCGAAAATATCCGCCTAAATAGAAACATAACATTCTAACAGGAGTTAGGAAGGACTGCAAAGTCTGCTCTCAAAAAAATAAACCCGGCAAAAGACATACTATTGTGATACTTATCCCGAAAAGCCGGGCATGCATCTCGGCAATTGTTACATGAAATATCATACAAAGCAAAATTACAAAGACTTATGTTAACGAAATTATCTTCGTAAAGATGTAAATATTCATTAAATATTAAAATAAAAATGTTTTATGTGTTAATTTGTGTGTGTGATCATTTTAAGTTAGAGGTGAAAAATTCACCAAAAGTGCTACGAAACGCTTCGAGTTGCTAATTAGTCTGCGCGGAAACGGCCTCGAGCGCAAAGGGTTAAAATCCGCGTCAGTGCGACTGTCCCGATTGTGGCATTTCGACATTGGATCGTTGACTGATTTGTCCTCGCTCCTGCATTCGTTTCGGGGCGACGGGTGGCTCGCGTGCCTTCTCCTCGCGGGCACGCGCTCCTGCCGCGGCCCGAGGGGCAGGGCTCGACTCCGCCTCGCTCCCGCAGTCTTCGTACTCGCATCCTCGACGTCCCGGTCGTATTTTATGCAAAACGATCACCCAACCGGTTCCCGATTGTAGTCGTTTCATGACTATCGCTCAACTCGATCTCGAACACCCGACTCCGCGGCCGGCAAGGGAGCGCGCCAGCCCTCGGACCGTTAGATGGTTTTGATTTGATCATACTCCCGCTACGATGGACGGCTACTGTCCGCGTTGATTCAGCAGACAACCTCGAGGCATGGTGAATCATTCGGAGGAAGCTCCTTTGAATGCCGCGCCCGACAGAACGCCCGACAGAACGCCCGACAGAACGCCCGACGGGACGACAGGCGCGGGGCACGCGAGCATCACTCGTGATTCACATTTTCTCAACGAGTAAAACGTATTCTTTTGTCGATCAGCATGAACGCGTTTCCACGACGGTCTTTTGGATTACATTTGCATTGTAGACCCGCGACTCCTCCGCTCAGAAAATATAGTTCTAAACAACGATCTACGAGATATTCATTTTCGATAGAAATGTCAAATCGTTCAATTTTGTCTACTCACGAAATCTTGGAGATAATGGTGTTTTTTTTTTTTTTTAAATAGTTTTGTTTTAAGCGTACTTGCTACATGTCTTTTTACATGAAATTATTAGTATATCTTGAATTGTGTCGAGCGCTGTGGAATTCGCATCCCCTACAGTTTTAAATATATGTTAAAGAGCGACGTGTGGAAAATGGTGGAAATTCGAAACAGTCAGATGTACGGACTGTTTCGTATTCGTTTCGATGTATTCCCGGTGAACGCTCGAGAGAAGATCGGCACGACTGCGAGACGTTACTTTTGGAATAGCCCAAGCGGTCTTCCGGCCGGGGGTCCCGTACAGTAGGAACGACTATCTGATATTCTACTTATTTCCGAAGATACTTAAAAATACTTGTTGTCAACGAATGATTTAAAAAAATTATATTTAAATGTATATAGCCCTAGGAACTTTTGTAAATTTACTAAAAAAAAAAAACAAATAATCTTGTTATTTGATAAAAAAAAAATTACTGCTCAAAACGAGTGGGCCGCGAACTGCGCACGTATTCATCGTATCCGATACCTGTTGGTTCAGTCAAATGTTTCCATGCGAATACGGTTCGGTAGTATTTTATGCTACTCTGTTCATTCAATTCTGTTTAAATTCCCGTCGTGCTGGCCATCGCTGACGAAAGTCTCGACAGAGGAATTGAAAAGTGATGTCGCTTGTGCTGGTCGATCGAGCCTGTTATCTTTATCGGACTCCGGAGCCGCATGCGGCTCTTTGACCCCTTAAGTGCGGCTCTGGCCTAAATATCCCCGGGTATTGTTTTCAATAAAATTAAAATTAAATAAACACACAAACCGGACTTAAACTTTCCAAGGAGATGCAAGAACATCGTTCGCATAAAATTTTTGTCGGTCATTATCATGATTTAAATTTATAGATTAAATTTTTTTATAAGGAACGATTTCATCGATTATTGTATTTTCATTTTTATGTGCGACTTGTTGAGAATATATTCAGATTTTTTGATCTTAAGTACTTACATATATTAATAACACTTAATTTATTTTTACATATATATATATGTGTGCTTTATAAAACTTTATTTCGTATAATTCTCTTTTATATTACAATTGCCTTAAGTTTTTATACTACGCTTTTTATTTCTTATCTTTTCAAAATTGTATTATATTAACTTTAAAGCCTTAAGGCGCGGGTCCCCAACCTTTTTGGACCCAAGAGCACAAATGGCGCCCGCCGGTCGGGCGGCGGGCGCCATTTATTTTTTCAAGGTATGTTTCTGCTCCCGAAAGTAGTACCAATGCCGGCTAAAAAAAAATAAAGGTATCTTTTTAGGTGCGATACTAAGTTTTTAGCTTTCACACATAGATGGCGCCAACGACGCTAGACTGTTCCAAACTTGTGTTGTTTTATATATTAGACATCAGCCATCAATAAGCTACCAATACATTTCACAACGCAAACTTTTTTTTGTAACAATGAAGATGTCTAGTTTTGTGCCAAAAAAAGTGGAAAGTTTTGCTTTTCTGCTTTAACTTGAAAAAAAATGCAGCTGAAGTACGTCGTTTTCTTGAGGAGGCCTATGGAAAATATGCACCATCGAAAACTTCCTGTTAAAATTGGTTTAAACGCGTCAGAAGTGGCGATTTCGACATTAAGGACGCAAATCTGTAAGCAATATTGATTGAAGGCATTAAATGTGTCTCGCCAAGGTATTTTCAAATGTTTACATACCATGGGAAAAAATCAAACGGAAGGGTTTGGTGGGACCAGAAAGAAATCGTGTACTAGGAGCTTCTGAAACAAGGCGAAACTGTCAATGGGCAGCGCTACCGACAACAACTGATCAATTTGACCCATGCGGTGCTCGAAAAACCGCCGGAATGGGACACGAGACACGAACGAATGATATTGAAGCACGACAAAGCTTCGTGCCATCGTCCAGGAGACCATCAAAACGCTGAAATGGGATCTGCTACCGCACCCGCCGTATTTACCAAACCTGCCCCTTTCCGATTTTTATTTGTTCCGGTCGATGGCGCATGGATTGTCTGGGCTACACTTGGCCAATTTCGAAAAAGTGGAAAATTGGATGCTTGAACGGTTTCGGTCCGACGCGTCGTTTTATCGTCACGGTATTCGTGTACTGCCAGAGAGATGGCAAACATGTGACGATACTTTGAATAAACTATTTTTTTGTATTTCTTTTAAAATTATACACTTTTCATTGATTGAAAAACTTAATGGCACGCCTAGTTGGAAATGGAAAAATACTCAACTCATGCATTGCTTATTCTAAAGGTATTTTTTTTTTTCTAATATATTTACTTTTAATATGATAAATATGTGTTTTCCCGATTGATTGGAGATTATTATGATCGATTGATTTAAGAATTTAGGTGTCCTTTTTTAAATTGGAAATAAAAGATTACACATAAACCTACGGTAAAAGATTAGTTTAAAAATTAATTAAATGAATTTTTTTAACATACTTTGGTTTTGAAAAATCATAAATTTTCCAACATGTTTAAGACTTTATTTGACCTTGTAAAAGGCCGGAAATTAAATAATTTAATTTTTATAATACTCTGTAAATAAACCAGCTTTCAGCCCAGTAAAGTGATAATTAAAAAAATGAAATAATGAAACGATTTTGATTTCCGAGTGAGATCCGTACTGACAAAAAAGGGCGTATTTTTTTTCCCTGAAAGCTTTTGTCACTTTTTTATCATATTTTTTTAACTGCCGATTTATTTTTCTTTGTTGAAAGTTGTTTTTTTTTACAGAATATTAAAAAAAGCTTTAAATTATATTTAAATATTTTTTATTATTAAATTACCGATCTTTTTTAAGGTAAAATAAAGTCTTATAAATGTTGAAAAATTAGATAAAATTACGACTTTTCAAAGCCAAAGTTTGTTAAAAAAAAATTGTTATAATTTTTTAGCTAATCTTTTACAAAGGCTTTATTTGTAATCTTTTATTTCCAATTTAAAAAAAGACACCTAAATGCTTAGGGTTCTAGATCCATCGGTTATAATAATCTCCGAATTCCTAAACTTTAATCGGGAAAATTCAAATTAATCATATTAAAAGTAAATTACAAGAGATAAAAAATTACGTCTTTAGAAGAAGGAACGTATCTAACTTTAAGCACTAAAATAAATTCAAAAAGCAAAAAATTATCAAAAAAACTCAAAAATTTACTCTTCAAAGGGGTCAGCCACCATAAGATACTATTTCAACAGACTTTTTTATGATTTTCTGGAAAGAATTATTATTTTGAAAATTATAACGATTAACCCTTTGCGCTCGAGACCGTTTCCGCGCGGACTAATCAGCAACTCGAAGCGTTTCGTATCACTTTCGGTGAATTTTTTACCTCTAACTTAAAATGTTCACACACACAAATTAACACATAATTTTTTTAATTTTAATATTTAATGTATATTTATATCTTTACGAAGATAGGTTCGTAAACATAAGTCTTTGTAATTTTGCTTTGTATGATATTTCATGTAACAATTGCCGAGATGCATGCCCGGCTTTTCGGGACAAGTATCACAAAAGTATGTCGTTTGATATCTTTTGCCGGGTTTATTTTTTTGAGAACAGACTTTGTAATCCTTTCTAACTCCTGTTAGAATGTTATGCAGCCTTCCACTTAGGCGGATTTTCGGAATCGCAGGTTGAAGTGAAGCTCCAGCATGTGTCTGACGAAAATCTCCAGTCAATTGCCGAACTAAGGTTTTCATATACCGCAAGTGATTAAGCGGCTGTTCTCCTCTCAGCTGTTTAGTGAGATACACATTATCATAATATTATTATATATTATAAAGCAAACAAAATAATGGTACGATAAGTGAATGGAAAGGTTATTGATATTGTGAGGGAGAAAAAAGTCTATTCTTCAGTGCAATATAAGTTTAAGCAAATAAGGACCCTCAAATGAATGATTACGATAAGAAGTACAAGCAAAAAATATATGGGTTGATTAGGTAGGTACACATCTAGTCATTTTGCCATGGCTGTCAAGGTCGAAATGAGACCAAAAATGCAGTTCGCTTTATGGTGCTGCACTAATCTTGGATAAGAAATTCTAGCGTAGTTTGAAAGGGGGATAACATGATCTTTGTAAAATTATATGGGCAGTGCTTAGTAACGAACTTTAAAGAACAAGATCACATAAACATAAACAAGAAATCACCAGATAAAAGACCATAAATAGTTATCACCGCACATCGAATTTCCGCACCAAGCAAATTGGTGCGGAATCCGCACCTCTCGAGTTGCGGCATTACATCGTGTGGTGCGGAATCCGCACCTCTCGAGTGCAAAGGGTTAACTTATTTTTGTTTACATTTCTCATTTTAATTAGTATAAAATATATTTTTTTTTCTTTAATATTTTTGTTATTGTGGTCGGACAGGAAAATGGTCGGCGGGCGCAAGGAAAATGATCGGCGGGCGCCATGGCGCCCGCGGGCACAGGGTTGAGGACCACCGCCCTAAGGGCATTTGTTAAATAATAAACAAATAAAGTTTTATTCGGTATACCCGTAATTTCATGAAGTGTTTAATTATAATAGAGGTTCGTTAAATCAATTAACAGATTTGGCTCCCAATTTTCTTTTACGTTGTAATGTACATATTTGGCTCTTTGGTTAATAAGTTTGCCGATCCTGCGTTAAACGCTCCGGCGAGAGGACTGAGGCAACCGGCGGGCCCTCGCCGCGGCGGCCTCCGCGAGGTTGCCGCTTACCGTCGCTCTTATCATATGTTTCTGGAGTAGTGGTGACGTTTTTTTGACGAGCTGTTGAAATTCTCCTCATTCAGATTTTGATTTCAACGATTTGACGATGACATTTTTTAATGGCCTACCGCTTTATTTCTCTGTAAGTTCGATCAATATCGTCGACATCGAGGTGGTAATCTGTGACGGATCGCTATCGGTACTCGCATGCAGCGCGCACTGTGCGCCCAGCTCCATCAGCTCCATCGGCTCGGGGAGTTCGGGGAGTCGGCGGAGTTGGCAGGCCGAGGGTCAGAGTCGGTCGATCCGATGTCGTCGCTCACGCTGCCTGTGTTGCAGGAAAAGCCCGGCAGTCTGAGCGCCGGGAGGAGCCGCCGGGTCGCGGCAGGTCAGCGTTCCGGCCGGTGGTGCCGCGACTGTCCCTGTTCGACGACGTGCGCGAGCTCGCGCGCGGCTTCGGCGACATCGTCGACATCGTCGAGCACCCGGCGAGCCATGCCCGTCGGGCCCGCGCCCTGACCGCGGCCCCCCTCGAGCGCATGGCGGGGGACGGCGACCGCGCCGAGCGCGCCGAGCGCGTGCGCAAGCACAAGGACGAGCGTCGCAAGCGGCTCGCCGCGCAGACCGTCTCGGGCGAGGCCTCCCCCGGGTGAGTACGGAGTCGGCCAAAAGCCATCCTCTCCCCTTTCCCCCGTCCTCTTCTCCCCCCGTGACCCCGTAACCCCATAACCCCATAACCCCATAAGCCCCCGGTGTCCCCGTCGCCCGGCGAGAAGGCGCAGGCCAGAGGACTTGTCCCCGTTCCGCCGAAACGGTCGCTAAAGATGAAAACGGCAGCCGCTCGGGGTTCTCTCTGCGGCTCGCCTCGGAGACCGGGCGGGCCGGGTCGCCACCTGGGCTCCGTGACGATGTCGTCTTTTTCCGCAGATTGCCGGATCGCAAGCCGGCGGCCTCCGGGCCCGAGAAGGCGTCGGCCGAGTGCGGGCACGGCGGCGGGAGCCCCGGGGTGCGCACCACCCGCACCTCCCGCCTGCGCGCCGCCAGCTCCGGCACCGGCTCCGGCACCGGCACCGGCCCGGTCAGCAAGGAGCGGCCCAAACCGGTGAGTGAATAATTTCCCACGACGAGTCCACCTATTCCGCGATTAAATGACATTAATGTTTTTATAATTTATGAATGTCGAAAAGCTGTAGAATTAAAAAAGCGGACGTACTCTTATTTTAAAACATTACAACATTAAAATAAGAGTACGCCGAGAATGTGACGTCTTCGCAATAATTTACGTAAGCCTTTTTTGCGGACCGATTCGCACGGGACACTGCGACCGCTGCAAGGCCGGGCGCTCATTGCTCATTGCTCATTGCTCATTGCTCATTGCTCAGCCGCTCGCGTCCCACCTCGCCGATGCCCTTCGTGTTTCCAAAACTGATCGGCCTACCCTTTTTTACCGCTCGGCTTTTCCGCCAATTCTGACTTATTGTTTTCGTATCGTACCCGTCTATGCAGTACTGATGGCATGTTATAATTTTTGTATTTTTTATTAATTCTCGTTGTGAGTGGTTTTTCTGCGGTCGATTATTATGGCAAGGTAAGTAAGTGTACTCATTATTGTCGATATAAAATTTAAAAAAACCAAATTTAACACACGAAAGGAATGACGTACTGTCATCACTCCAAAAATCGTCGACCGATTTTCTGAACTGAGGCGTCGCCGGCGTCCGTTAGGTGACTTTCTCCCGTTTGAAGTATATAATCGCTTTCAGCGTTATTGCGCACCCCGATCGCGGGGAAGAAGCGGCATGTACCTGCTGCTGCCGCAAGACCCACGGCAAGCGCGCGCTCGTCCCGCGCCATTACGCAAGCGGGTTACGCGTTTCAGCTGACGCAAGCCCGGGCACGCGGAAAAAGTGCAAATATCTCGGAATAATCTTCTCCCGCGATCGTTACCCAATCCGTTAAACTTAACACCGTTCTATTGTTCTCAAGTTGTTTCTCAATGGGTTGGCTCCCCGTCGGCCTCTTCCTGAGAGCGCCGAGAAGCGAAAATTTCAATATATTTTCATCCCTCTATTCGAAGATATTTTATATATATAGTTGTGTTATCTTGTTTTTCTTGGAATATACTCGTGAAGTAGTTTGGATGTTGAGCTTGTTGACTGCTGTTAATTTTTCTAAATGTTGACCACTTTCTTAATTTTGAAACCCCTTCGTATAGCTTATAATTATTATACGTTAAGCTTTCAAGTGTACATATATATCATGGTCAGAATACTTCTATTTCTCATTGTTCATACGTAAGAACTTGTCAAAAATATTTAATTGTAGTCGATAACTTTTCTAATAAAAAATCTTCGTTATTACACGCCAGCGGACGTGGGAAGACGCCCCGGCTGCCGAATACACTTATTTGAGTGATGCACGCAGAGAGATGCGAACACGAGCATGCCCATATCTGCCGCAGACTACTGCCGCCGCATTCCTCGCGAACACTACGATGTGATCTGAAATGTCGCCTCGGTACCGTCTGCGTCAAGCTAATGATTTGCTGGCATGGTATCTCGCGTATCTTTAAAAACGGGGAAAATATGAATACTTTACTTCTGTGACTCGGGATGTCGCACCAGTCGAGCGAGAAGGGATCCAGTCAGCGGACCCGGTCTCGGCTCCTGAGGACGCGGTGTCCGGCTACGCAAGTGTATTTCCGCCGTATAAGTTTCGCCGGGCATTGTCCCCTCCGTGCCTCCGTGCCTCCACGCCTCCCCGCCTCCACGCCGACCCGCCCCGCATCCGCTCCAAGAAGAAATATGCACTTGCGCTTGAGACGAGTGCGTCTTGGGCTCGCGCAGCATGAGGTATTTCACGGCCGATCATTATCAATGTGCTTCGGTCATATTGTCGATTATCGCGAGCCGGTTCGATCTGGTCTAGAGTAACAGCATTCTCCGCCACTGTGTTTGAGTAAGTAGACCTGAAAAGACCCCTTGCGATAAAGATCATTTTCTATTTGTTGCGAGACTTCTATTCGTAAGTGAACGATGATTCGTCGACAGACATGTTTCGCCCCGCGCAAGTAGCCGTGCGGGGGGCGGTCGGACGCGGCGCCGCCGGTAGACAAGCTTCCTACAGTTAAATAGATGCACACATTCATTAATCAAAATATAATATTTCAACTAAACTCCTCGATATGCGCGAAGTGTCCGTCTTATTGAAATACTACTTTTAGCTTTAGGTCTCTATTTCATTTTTTTATGTTATTAAATGTAAAACAAGTGTCTTGGATGTGTCAAGAAAGACGTTAAAATGTATCGCATGTGCGAGTCAAACAAATGAAATGACGAATGATGTTTCAGAAAAATGAAGGAGGGAATTTGTGATTTAAGGATAAACTCGCTATTCACGCAGAAACCGTAGCCTCCAACCCCTCGCCTGCGGGGACTCGAGGCAGGGTCGCGGGTCGCGGGTCGCGGGTCGCGGGCCCCGGGCAGTCGCGGTCCGCGCCGCTTCGTCTCCTGCAGGCCGACGGTGCGCGTCCTAGTTCAGGATGACTCGAATGCGCCCAGCTCGCGTATCGGTCGCCAGTGGTACAGCTCGAATCTCTCAAGTTTGTGCCCGCATGCGCTTATATTGCAATTCATTTTTTTTAATTCTATTCAATTCTGAATTCCATTTATACTAAAGCGACAGTCTTCCTAGCGCTTATGTACTTCAGGGTTGCGGAGAATGCTTAATGAACAAATGAGCAAGGCAGTGATTCTGATGAAGAGAAGTCCAATCCAGTTGCGTTTACAGCAAGTCATTCATGAAGAACTTGAATAAGGGCGAAAATTGGGTAATCATTTTCTACAAAATGACCCGAATATTGAACGAGCTCTCATTAAACGTTTAACTCGATGGGAGAAGGTCTAGAAAGATTTGACCAAAAACCAAACTAAATTGTTAATTACGGATTTCATTACCAAGGTTCGTCGATCTGATATTATTTCTAATTCATCTAACATCGAACTTGAATCGCGTCAAGTATTATCGAGTGATGAAAGTGACATCATACCAATCAGAAAGAAAAGATTAATAATCTTCGGAAGTGATAACAGTAATTAAATTGTTGGTGAAATTTTTTAGCTTATATTTCTTGTTACTATATGTAAAATGAATTACATACAAATACCTTTATATTTTTATCATTTTATGAATAGGTCGTTATTTTCATTGTTGAGACAATTAGTTTTATTTTACTTCGAAATGAATGAATAAATTATGCACATTTTAGTTTGTTATTACATATAAAAATCTACGATTTCGATTTACACGATTTTCTAAGGCACCTACCTATCTTCAGTGTAAATCGGGGGATAGCTGTATAACGAAACAACTCTTGACAATGCTGCACGTACAATTGCATACCTGCAGGCGCGAATAAACGCCAAACAACTCGCCACGCTAGAAACCATACTTTTAGATTTATTCGATCATTTAAATCATAAATAATAGTAAAAATTTAATTTAAGAAGATTGAATCTGGTACTCACAGGTTTTTGATCTTTTAAGTAAATCCTCATGGCCGACGAAGGTCTCGCTTGGCGGAAGAGGCCCGGCCCGGCAAGCGGAGACTATTGAGGACGGGTGCCGAAGCCCTGCCAGAGCGAGTCCAACTGCACTCGGTGGGAAAGTTGAAATTTTTCATGTAGAATCACTTTTTGCAAATCTAAAGCGGTTTTGTAAGTCTAAGAAAAAAATGAGTTTCCCCAATAAGAAGCTGCTGACAGATGCGAACGACAGTATTTGTTGAATATTTCGCTTATGTGGCTAGCTTTCTATTGAAAACATACGCAGTCCATAGAATAGCGAGTCTAGAAAAATCAGTGGCGTTTGGGAGTGTCGTATGAATACTATTGTGGTGGTTCTCGAATGAATATTACCACCAAGGCAAGTAAAAAAGAAGTACGCATATTCCCGTGGGTATCGTATCAGTCACTGATTCTCTATTAAGTAGATGTAGACGGTCTAAAATTAAAATTTTTCTTTCTATAAAATATAACTTTTCTTTTTATTTATTTTTTTTTTTTAATTTCTTTTAGCATGGTAAAACCTCAAAAACTAATTATTTGTTACTAACTAGTAAATATGAAGTTTAAAAAAAATCCGAATAGAAAAACACAGTGATTTACAAGTTTCTGCTACTAAAAATTGACATCACTAAATCACATGCACAGAAAGTTTAATTGTACATTCAAAATGGGGGATCTCATTTTATTGGAATCGAAACGTATATTCATTATACATATTGACAACGCACACTTCTAATCCAATTCAAACACACTGAATTGTTTTAAAACTATGAGATCCACCATTACGAATTATTATACTCGGCCAAATTAACGAATAAATACCATAATCAATTCACTGAGATGTGCAATTCAGTCACTTCGCGACGCAATTTGTTGCTTCGTGTGTAGAGAAGCCACGCAAAAAACACAATGTGGTAAGATCACAGGGAATTCCTCGTTTCAAAGGAAAAAAATTAAGTATTAGGTTTAGAGTTTTGAAAGTATTTATTTAAAGTGAATAAATAATTTCAACAAAAATAGCAGACGGCGAAAAAAGTTATATTAATACAAAAGTAGGGTTATTAGCCAATTTGAGACTATCGTATCGTATCGTTAAATACAACTCAGACGCCTTTTTTATTCAAATTATGATCGCTTATTAATATTTTTTAAACTATATATTTACTTCAAATTCTATTTTAAAGTTGCAAAACTTAATTATTTTAATATTTAAATCAAAATGATAGGTTTATCCTTTTGGCAACACCTCAATGTTATTTATTGTAGGCGCGAGCTCGCGTCGCAGGTGCATTCGGAATTTATCTTGTAAATTCTTTATGTGTTTGAGTAATAAGTCGTCATTTTGGGATCGAATGTTTACTTTGATGGACTCAATAATTACACACACTCTTCTAGTTTGCATTGCTCCAACATTGAGTGCAGTCATGTGCGGAACATGTGAGGTATCGTATTTTAAATAATTGCTCGCGGATTTCGGACGACAGTCCTTTGCCAAGTAGAAACTTTCGGGATACCTGAGTAAAAAATAATTCCTTTGAGTAATAAAAATTAAAACCGCAAATCTTTATACTACGTCACTTAAAGTGAATAAGGGGATATTCGAAGATATATATCATTAAATTTAAATAAAATGCCGTGCAATATTCAAGATAAAGTAACATTTGTAAGCAATTATGGGATACCCTTCGGTTGTCCTCGGTCGCGGGTCCACCGGCGAAGCTTCGATTTATCAGCGAAATTTCACAAAAACTACTGGTATTCGCTACACACGATGCAATTTGTTGGTCGCGAGCGCGATTTGTTGCTACGTGTGTTAGGCGCTTTAAGTGACGCAGTTGTTTGGAAAATATTATGGCCGTATTCACTTTTTCGTGGGTTTAGTTTAGTGCTTTTTAGCACTGTCCAAATTTTTCCATTTGTCTAAAGTTTAGACAAATGACAAAATTTGGAAACACAATGTCCATCAATATTTGTGTATTTATTATATTGTATATTTTTGGATTGATCTAAATGACATTGAGTGAACTTAACAAATATTACATGCTTAAAGTGCAATAAGCATATTAGTCAATCCCATGTTACATATTTCTGTCTAAAATGTGTAAAACAGTAATTTTGTTTTATTCCTCTCATGATAATGTGTAAATAATAATAATTGGGATAAATCTTTGTCCATCAACAATGGAGTATAGTCTTTGCTTAAAAAATATTGCCTAAAAACCTTGATTTCATGGTACGGTACACTTGAACCTGAACACCTGAACCGTACAAACGTATGCTCGACCGGAACAGAACAGCAGGGTTAAATTAGAATATTTTCCTATTATCATCAAATGAATTTTTACCAACTACTTTGATTTTTCATTCTTGATTATTATTTTTTAGTTTTTCAAATAAAATATACATCAATGACGTAAACAAAGTTACCCCGTTTGGGTGCTTCGTTGAAAATACCTTCCTGTTTTAATTTATTATAAAATATCTATAAACTAAATAAAACTATAAATTAGTTTTTTATATTACAAATAATCCAATTTTATATATATATCTAATTAAATATATACAGCTTTATACAAAAATATCTTTAAAACCAGCCACGAAAATACACGTGCCTAAAATACAACACTAATTTTCATACTAGGACCCTTCTAAGATGGCCTTAAAGATCCGCTGGTATTTTCCTGCTCGGGTAGAAATTCGGACTGATCATGTTTTTTTAACTTTTGAATTATTAAGTCATCGGTTATTTTTCAATCAAAGTCCAGTGAGAGTATCCGACCTGATTCTGCGGTCATCTCGTGTTGGCTTCCTCGCCGCTCAGTAGTTACGAGTATAGCGCAGATCTTCCATTCGGCTTCGCCGACAGTTGTAACAATTCGAGTATAATCACGCGCGGCGCTGAGTGCTTCGTAACTTTTCACATATATTTTCATATACTTATTACTCATCGATTGGTATTGTAACGCGCCGGGTCTCCAATAATTAAAAGATGATTTATTTGCACTATTTATATTTAACTTATATCATACAGAGTCTTCACAACTATTTATATTAACAACATATTTATATCAACGACACCCGAGGACTGTCTCGCGCTCACGGCTCCCGAGAACTGTCTGTCGAGCACTACTCCCGAGGACTCTCTATCGAGCACCCTTTCCGAGGACTCTCTATCAAGCACTGCCGCCGGTCGTCTTGTCGCTCGTTCTCCAAGACCACGTATTGTCGCCCCTAAACGACGGTCGCTTGATCATTACAGATGTTTCTGGACTATGGACTAGAAGTAGACTCTGGAGTAGAATCGCTTCGATCGATTCTATCGCTTACCCGTTACAGTATATTCGTGTTTAACTGATTTTTAAAATATTATCGATAAGAAATGAACGCAGGAGCGCCGGCACTTTTGATTCGCACTTTATTTAAGGAATTGAATATTTGGTTTACGGACAAGAAAAATCGATTCTCATTTTGTTGAAAAAACGAAACCGAGAGTAATTTGATATTTTTCTTACATAAGTAATTCGATGCTCAGTGATTGAATGGAATATAACATCAAAGCTGGTGTAAAGAACTGGGAACTTTCGTTAATTTTCAATGTCGACACAATTTGAAGTCTTATTCAATATATCCATATCGGTATTCGATGTGCCACCGACCGTAGCGTGATGCACAGGGCCGCCGTGGTGTCCGGACGGTGTCCGTGCCGTGTCCGGGCGGTGTCCGTGCCGTGTCCGGGCGGTGTCCGTGCCGTGTCCGGGCGGTGTCCGTGCCGTGTCCGGGCGGTGTCCGTGCCGTGTCCGGGCGGTGTCCGTGCCGTGTCCGGGCGGTGTCCGCATCCGTCAAGCGCTCCGAGGGACTCCCCGCCGGGTTTTATGTTTTAAAAAAATGGTTGAGTGCCGGGAAATCCAATCGAAAAGAGCAAAAATGGGGGACCGTCGGGGTGAGCCACGCGATAGTCGAAGAGTTTAATAGGTCTCGCAGTCGGAAACTACTCATGATTCATCGCAAAGTAATATATCAAAGTGTTAATTCTATTATATATTGGAGAAGTCTAAAAGGCCAGGTTAGAAAGAAAAAGGAAAGAGATGAGTATTTTGGCATAAAAACACGCGTGTGTTCATGAATGCCTTTAAATATATTTTTATATGCAGCTGTATATATTTTATATGTGGTATATTAAATTGAACTTTTGTTAAGAGAGAAAAAGACCTGTTTACAGTTCTATTTGATTTATAGATATTTAAAATATAATAAGTCTTCTCAATGAAGCATCTGAACGTAGTAATTTTGTTATACTTTTTTTGAGTATATTTTATGAAAAAATATCAGAGAATGAAAAACTTAAGCTTATCTTAAAATTTCCATTAATTAGAATACGAATTTTTTTCAATTTAAAAAAGATAGAAATTCAATATTTTTGACAGATTACTTGGTGGAATTCTGTTTTAATATTTTCAATAATAAGTAAAATACTTAAAGATAAAAATACTAGAGTTATTTTTCCACATATAGATTTTTATTGGCGACCGGTTTCGCCAACCTTTCACGTTGGCATTATCATATAAGGTTGGCATTAAAAATGATACATACTGTTAAAGCAATCCAAAAATAATACGAGTTTTCACATATATATTTAATTATTAATAGATTTTATCTCATATAAATGAATCTGTGAATAAATTTGCTACTGTAAACCGCCGGCGTTTTGTTTAAGAGGGCTACTTTTTCAAAAATTCCGTTTTCATTCACCAACCCGGACACCAGAGGTCTCTAGCGTAGCTTTCAATTGGAAACTGAATGACAGTTCTAGTTGGACTAAGTTTTGTTATTTATGGTCAATTATCAAAGAAGATTTTTTTTTTTTTAATATTTAATAAATTTATATTGTTGATTTTTCTTTTCAAATATTCAAAAAGGAATAAATATTTATAAACATTTTAAAATAATTATTGTCATATTTAACTTATTGAAATTATGCTATAAAGCCACATTTCCATGGGATTTTTTTGTAAACTTTGCGTGAATTCAGTAAAATTGCAATAAATCGACCACTACTTTACCTTTTTACAAAAAAAATTCCAAACAAGAAATATAAATATTCACACTGAAGTCAAAATCCGTTGTTGGAGGTTCCATATTTGAGTTTTTTGATCATTTTCTCGTACCTTTTGCGAAAAATCGAATGCACCAACCAAAAAAATTTAAATGCAAAAAGTTAGATAAATCCCTTCTTCCAAACGGAAGCTTTTTTTTATTTCTAATAAATACTCAATACTCTAAAAAAATCAGTTTTCAACATACAAAAATAAAGTGACATAATACATATATAAATATATATATATATATAATATATATATGTATATATACACGCATATATATATATACATATATATATATACTTATATGTATGTATGTATATATATATATATATATATTTATTTATTTAGACATATGTATGTAAATTATAATAAAAAGGCCCAAATATATATAATGAAAACACACATCTCACCAAAAACATTTATTTATTATTAATTGAACAAATATATGACACTGGACAGAAATCTGAACATTATACAGGTTATTTCTTTTCTTCTTCATCCAGTGCCTCTCTTCATTGGAGGCTTAGTAATGTGCAATTGTCCTTGTACTTGAAAATACCATTCGTGGTGGACGTTTATAGTAATATTCTGTTTTTTATCTATTTTCCAAAATTTTAATTTTTTGTTGAGAATTGCTTCTTCAACACTTGTTCCCGATATTGATAGTGGATATTTTACTTCCACAATTTTATCACCACTAATTCCATCAGGTGTTGACGATCTATCAAAGGGACACAATTCTAAAAAAAGAAGGAATTTACTAACTGACAAGATGATTATTCACGACAGTTTTCTTATTTTTCCTCCAATCGATTGATTTACAAGACACTAGTAATATATAAAATAAATTTACTCGTTTCGCTTTTGGATTCTTAGTATGTATATGAAAGCGAGTATTTTCTTGGCATTTTGAATTTTGTCACAAACTGTCCGTCGCCACTGTACATGCAATTATGAATTTTTAGGTTAGACTTCGTTATGATCTTGACGAATATGGCCACACGACCAATGACTGTTAGACCAGGCATCCTCAACCTCCAGCCCGAAACACGTATTCCAAAGTGAAATATGCAAGAAATGTATATAGAAATCGACTTACTGATTCTCACCTTGATAACGTATTGAGAGTAGTGTGTAGCAATTATAAACCCGATTTTTCTAAAATAAAAAAGTTTTATCTCAATATCACACTAAATTTGAAATAGGCGTTTGGATATATTTAGGTTTTAAAGATTAAGATTTAATACATGGGAAATAAGTGTAAAACCAAGTCCCCACTAACTAATTGCCTGAAAAAAGCCATTACTCAAAAATATTGCATGTGTGACTTGTAAGAAAAAAAATGTTGAGTATCACTGGGTCGGGTATTACGGTCGCAAATGCTCCTGTGTCGAAATTGTCATTTGTACAAAGTAGCTATGTTGCCAAATTGACATCTTAGAGAGAGACATGCTTTCAATGCAATGTTGCCAATTCTAACAACGACAAACGAGCACAGTAGCCTAAGCTGTCATCTGCTCCGTTCTCTATGGATCAAGCATGGCTGACACGTCACAAATATTCTAAGTAGATTTTTAAATAAAATACATTTTTGTATTTTACTCGCAAAATACGCACAAATTTAATACAATTAATGTTTAAAAAGTGACATGATGAGCTTAAATATCTTTTTTAATAGATGTCAAGCCTTGTACAGCGATAAATCAACCAATAACGATTTTTAAATACCGAGAAACGAATTGGCGTCATGCTCGCTTGGAGGCTATCTCCGTTCTGACAGAAATAGAGGGCCGTTTTACCTGGAGAAATCGTGTCATTTGATTTATTTAATTCTTAGTTTATTATTCTATTGATAGAGTTGATTTTCTTACAGAGTATTAAAAAAATATTAAATTATATTTATCTATTTTTTATTATTTAATTAACGTCCATTTTCAGGGTAAAATAAAATCTTGAAGATGTTGAAAAATTGGATAAAATGACGACTTTTTAAAACCAAAGTTTGATAAAGATTTTTTTTTTTTAATTTTTAAATTAATAAGGCGCACATGGTTTATATTTAATCTTTTAATTCCAATTGAAAAAAAGACTTTTAAATGTTAAGGATTCTTGGAAAATGTACCGGACGAATCTCACAATTCCTACACTTCAATCGGAAAAACACACATTTATCATATTAATAGTAAATTTATAAGGAATAAAAATATATTGTGTTCGGAAGAAAGAATG
This sequence comes from Atopsyche davidsoni, assembly GCA_022113835.1. Lineage (NCBI taxonomy): Eukaryota > Metazoa > Arthropoda > Insecta > Trichoptera > Hydrobiosidae > Atopsyche > Atopsyche davidsoni. Next base: position 18,433,794 of record JAILWY010000023.1, read on the forward strand.
TATCTAACTTTTTGCATTAAAATTTTTTTGATTAGTGCAGTCGATTTTTCGCAAAATCGACCTGAAAATGATCAAAAAAACTCGAGAAGTGGGACTTGGCCCTTAAAAGTAATAATGATGAATATATCACGAGTCTTACTTTTCGTCGTTATTCAAAACGACATTGTTATAAAAATATATTTAAAATATCAAAAAGACTAGGATGTAAATACTACTGCTTATTCTACAAAAAGTGTTCACTCTTTTGGTTCGTATTAGTAACAGTTATATCATATTTTCACGCCAAGCGTTCTCGTTTACCTGTCGGTCGACCGCAATGCGCGCCGTCATTGATTTAGAATCGGTCCCCGATTGAAAATATTTCCTAATATTCAGTGCTGAACGGTGCGGAATAATTTCCATTGCGTTGCACTGGCATGCTGGTTAAACGCATACGCTTTGACAGACTTGTTTGGGTCTAAAGAAACGATCTGGGAATAAACACGCAATGAGTGATTTATCTGACGTCGCTATCGCCGCACATTCGGTCGCGGCGATGCGTGGCCGCGAGCCCGGCGGCTCCCCGGCGGCTCCCCGGCGGCTCCCCGGCGGCTCCCCGGCGGCTCCCCGGCGGCGTCCGGAGCTCACGCTAAGACATAATGGTCGATAAGTCACTGTCACAAATGCGCATTTGAGAGTCGCGCCGTCATTTTCTTGTAATCGTTCGATAAAGCAATTCACTATTATCTTAAAAGTCGCATTGCGTTTGTTTTGTGTTTTGTAATCCGGAATTGCTTCCTTTTTTGGTACCTGTGGCTCTCGACATACCTTCTTGAAATACCTTCAAAATTCACTAAATTTACACGCAGCGTAGCGGAGGCATATTTGAGAAACTATATTGATCGACGAAGAACGAACTGTTTGACAAATCGAAAAATGAGTGAGGTTTATGAACGCTTCTCTCATAGTGGAATTTATTACTCGTTTCAGCGCCAGAGCAGTGCGGGGGCGTGCAACAACGCCGTGTCATGCCGGCGCGGCTCCCGGACTTGCGTCTCCAGAGACAAGGAACTCACAGGTGAACTATATGTGAATATATAAGAATAAGTCCCCGAAGCAGTTTCTGTCAGATGACGCGGTGCGAAGGCTGCGTCCGCGGATGAGGGTGGAGAGGAATCGCATCTTTTCACTGTATCATATCTCAAATACAGAATGACAAATAAATGTTCATATCTTCTTACTTAAAACGATTATGGTATGGTCCATTATTATTTAAATGAATTATTTAATAAATATAAATTTAGGTTAGAACAAAAACCGACGGTAAAACCATAAATAATTAGTTACAAATCACCGTTGAACTAGCGCAGGGGTCGGCAAAGTGCGGCTCCAGAGCCGCATGCGGCTCTTTGATCCCTTATGTGCGGCTCTGGCACATATATCCCCAGGTATTATTTTTAATAAAATTAACAACATACAAACCGGACTTACTTCTCGAAAATCTTCTTATTTAGTCCTTTAAGAGTAAAGGACTAAATAAAAATCAATTACCCGCCATATGGAAATCCAACAAGAAAGCTTGGATGACTAAAGCTACTTTTGAGGATTGGTTCAAAAATCACTTTTGTACAGAAGTGAAAAAATATTTGCGAGACAATAACTTAACCAACAAGGCTTTGCTAATTTTGGATAATGCACCAGGGCATCCTACTAATTTATCCAACTCTGATCCAACCAATGGATCAGGGTGCAATAGCCACTTTTAAGGCATCTTACCTACGCCGAACTTTCCGACAACTTATAAGGGAAACCGATGGTAAAGCTTCAATTAAAACATTTTGGAAAAACTATAACATCAACACAAAACGATCTATATAATAAGATGAGAACGGAAACAATTTTTTGTGGAGATCTGAATTTTCTAAGATATTTTGTGTAGATATTAAGAAATTGAATAATTTTAATATGTTAATAAAATGTCCATTCTGCGTCATCATTGCATCGTCCTGTCGCAACGTTCTCCGCCGGTGCCTCCTGCTAGGTGCCTCCTGCTAGGTGCCTCTTCCATCTTTAATTGTGTCGAGGGGAGCATTATTCTCGAATAGTAATGATTTATTATAAATTCCTGTCTGCTGTTAGTATGCTTCAGTTATCGACACTCGTGTCGTCCCAAGGACCGCTAGCTCCGAGGACTTCCCGGAGGAGTCCCCGCGCGCCGCCGAGCGCTCATTTGAAATGTCAAATATTCCCGGCGAGTGATCGCTCGATCAGAATTGTTCATAAATTACACATTCTATTTGGCCTACTGCTTCATTTACTGCAATTTATTATTACACGCGGACACCTATGGTGTATTTACATTTACCGCGAGTCGCACGAGATACCTAGTTTTTTTTTAATCTACCGATAAAAATACTGCGTTTGTCCGTTAATTATTATATATTGTTGTATATATTTTAATTAAATGTATTACATTTTTATTTCGTCTAAAAAAATTTCGTTCTATTTTTTTTAAGGCGTATCGAAGACGTTTACGCACAGAGGATACTCAATCTCGCGACTCGTCAGCCTGAGCAACGCACCCGCCCCGACTCCCGACTCCGCGTGAGACCGGAAGTACGTTTCGCGATGGACTAATCTCATCCCGGACGGGTCGCTCGGGCAGGCGCCGGGAACTCCCGCGACTCGCCGGGCGGCAGACCGCGCGGCGTCTCCGCTGGCTTTCCGCCAATACTCACAGTCGTCGATCTTCACAAATTAAAAATTGCAGCCACTACTCTTTTTCCCGAACATTCCGAGTTGACTTTTCATTCGTGAGAATGATATCGTAGTCGTCTAATAATAAACGAATAATTTACATCGCCCCGTTGTTCTCGCCGGCGTCCCTGCGCGCGGACGACGCCTAGCCAGCTCGTGCGATACTTCTTGACTTTCAATAAATCGTTTCGGGGAGTACAAAAGAGCGACGTCCGGAGTCGGTGTCGGCGGCCGCGGCGTCCGCGTAAACGGCCGGCGGTTAGACGCGATGACGTTGCGTGTAATATTTCAGAAAATGCCGACAGATGCGATGTGACGTCACAGGGCGTTCAACCGGATCTAGCTTCGGGCGCGAGAGGCGGGCGAGACGAACGCTCGCAACAGATGGGAAGCTTTATTTGGGTTTTTTTAGCGCAGTTGCCAACGTACAAATTGTATTGTTTTATTTAAGTCGTGTAACGCGATAGATTATTTATTCACACCGCCCATTCCGCTTACTCTCGATCCCCCGTTCCAGAAGTGTCGAAGGCGATGTCGGCCCCTTCCGAACCGATCGACACGATTTCCCGTGGTTTACTTTTATCGACATCGGTTATATATTAGCCAAACCTACGCTGAGTTATAAGTTTAAGTATTTTTCATTAATAAGTTTTTAATATATGCTTAAATATCGTATCGATTATTTTAAGAATAATGCAGAAAGTTTTTCGAGGTGCAGCCGGTTCGTCAGTTCGTTCATCCGTCGGCCCGCACCGCCTTCTCCCCTCGGCTTTCATTTCCATCGCGTGGAGGTGATGCCCCAAAGGCTTGTTTTTTCGCCGCGCTGACTGCTCCGCGTACCCGTGCGATCGGCTGCAAGGACGCGGTGAATAGATACAATTTGCTTTAGGATAGGCTGTCATTTGTCGGGACATTGTGTCCGAGTGCGCGGGAAGAACACTCCTCCGCCTGCCCGCCCGGGGCCCCCCGCCTAGCCCGACAGGTGCTTCAGGGTGCTGCAGCGCGGCTATTATTGAGTGGCTGAAGCGGTTTTCCACAGAAGCCCGACGATCGCCGAACAGATCGCGCCGGTATTTCTGTCCCGTCAGCTGGACCGCCTCGCCCCGGACTCTCGCCTGCAACTGCAGCAGTGCTGTGCAGTCTCGCGGTGACCCCGGCGCGAGCTGCACGCGACTCACTCGTGGACGGGCCCTGCGAACTCAATGTTGTAAGTCGGTGCGCACGGTGTTCGCACTCCCTTTCAGTAAATTAAGTTTTTGGGACTCTATACATAATAATTGATGACCAGAAGTAACCGTTTTTCATGGAGATCTCAGTTCTAAAATTCAAAGTGTAAATTTACAAGTTAACAGAAGTGACCCGGTGACTATCGCTTCTATCGTATGTCGATGCTTCCGATTGCGCTGGCGCTTTACATTTATCTCTGATGCCGCGCAAAATTAGCGTATTTAAATTAAAATCGATTTCAAAGATCTTCTGTGGGCGGAATACTCTCGCGCGTGTTTTGGCATTCGGAAGAAGTATATTTAGAACATGTGGAATGTAAGCATTGTTGGTGTTTCTTTCTCATCGCCTGCAGTGTTTGTGTCGCTGGCGCACTAGACGCCTTCATTTCTTGTCTTAGCTATTTTTGAAATTGTTCCACGAAAAACAAACAGCGTTTGCTTCGAGGCGCGTGACGCTGGCCTCGATGTTAAGCGTGTTTTTGTGATTGTTTACAAAATTGCTGTCATTAAGAATATTTAGATGATTGATTAATTCGACATTATTCTTAAAATAATAATATACTTGTACCGAAAACCTGTCAATTCAAGGAATATCAAAATGTAATCGATGTATAATGTACATTGTACTTTACATTAAATATTTACTGGAGTAAGTTGGAATTATTTTACAGAAAAGTAAATCTAACCAGCACAATCTGTTAGGCCGTATAAAGAAGGAAGATGTCACCTGTTTCTGCGTCCGCATCCGTGGAGTCCCCGCCGGAGGTTCTTTCTTCAAGACGAAACGGATAGGGGTTCATCGGAGCTCGTAGCTAGGAGCGGAGACTTCACCGAGATAACTCTCAGAATTCATTTCCTTGTCGGTTTCGATGTGATTTATTTCAGTTACGCCAAAAACTCGAGATTACTACAATGAGATGATTACAAAAGCAAAAAAAAAATGTTAACCATAACTGTAGAGTGCATAAATGTTATTGAAAATATTTCTCAATCAGTTGATGAAAGGCCTTTTCTGCCTTTGTTTACTTTACAAACGTGTGACTATTTCTTCATACGTCATAACAAGCGATAGCAGCATTTAAAATATGATTGAAACGGAACAATAGCAGATTTACGAATCATCCTTAAAGACGATAAAGACCGTATCATTAAATAGTGATATAAAGAAGCCATATTGTATCAAAACCTACACTCAAGACTATGTATTTTGTGGAGAGTTTGATACAATGTTACTACTAAATGAAAATACTACGTTATTTAAGTGCGATATTGGGAAGAGTTACATTTCAAAACGCTTCGATTTTTGACATCTTTCACTGTCTTGAGTATCCAGGCCTCAAATTCCATAAAAAAGAACAGATAGCATAATATGTGGTGAATCTGTAGCGAGTTCCCGATGATGTTAGATCTCTGGCAAATAATAATATTCTTAGGTTGTTAAATGTGCTGCGGGCTGTCTCAACTCCGACTTTAATTTCTCGGTCAGGACCCAGTTCTCGTCCAGCCAGCCGCCTGAGTTCAAACTTTTTCATCCTTTCTACTTCTTTGTTGTCAATACTCATAAGTATGATGTCAATAAACTCTACCGAAAGCCGTTACTTATGTTTTTATTATCTTTCTTTTCTTTATAGTCATTGAGAGGACGTTCTTGCGGCTAGCTTGCGTTGTGGCTGGAACTAAACTGGACGAATATAAACGGATATAGGTTGAGCAAAATCACTGTAGAAAATTTTAAAGGTGTCTCCGAGTAGTTGTTAATACGATATAATCAAAGTATTGTATAATTTGATTCGATGGTACAAGAATAAAAATATTGCCCAAAAATGTACGACTCGAATGCTTGCATAGAATGATCAATGGGAACAGTGGAATAGTTTATATGTAAGAAAAGAAGTTTGATAATGCCATCCTGAGGTTGGCGAAACCGGTCATCTATAAAATTAACCATGGGGAAAAATCACAAAACCATTTTATCAAAAATATTTAGATAGAATTTCATTAAGTACTCTCTGTTAAAAATATTGAATATTTATGTGTAAGGTTTATGTTCGGATTTGCCGAACCGTAATCTGGCAGGGTAGAAACGGGGCGGTAGGCCAGGACCTCAAAAAACGCACACACAGCTTACACAATTGTTTATCAACGGATTTATAATAAATAAAAATATATAAATTAGTCGCACTGGCCGCATCGAATTTTATTCTTGCGTCACCTCTACCGGCAGCCAAGGCAATCGTTGCTTTTAATCCTCTTCGCAGTGTCGCCCAGCACTGCGCCTCGGCCGCGACTCCAGGGACCACGCTCAGTGGCGGGGGCTGCAGATCGAGGGAGTGGTGAGTTGTAGCTGGTGCAGCAATTCGTGCAGTTGTAGATATAATTGTGTAAAATAAATTGGCGTTCAATTATCAAAAAAACCTCCGCTTTTGTCACAATATTGAGTATTAAAAGCATTTATCAGTACATATTCGAATACTACAGTGAATGTTCATTACACGGAATTCGCTCGGGACGGTTTTTTTTTTTTAACAATATGGAACTACGAGTATTTTGACTTAACCTGTATTATTTGCCAGTGCCTCTACGTTCTACATTTTAAGGTTCTGTAATTTACGGGCTTACACCGTTACACACACATATCCATCATCCAAACACACCCACTCTCAGTGTATCCGACCGTAATAAATAACAAGTTCGATTACGGGGTGTAGCTTTGTAGACGATTATCGTTACGAAGATGGATAAGTGAATTGAGATGAGACAACGGGCGAGTGCCGCGCGCCCGGGATCGCCGCCCTTCCGCCCCGCCGCCCCGCCGCGAGTCGTCAACCCGCGCGACCTATCTCCCCGCATTTGCTCAAACCGACTTTAAAACTAATAATAAGTTAAAAACTTTATTACATTTCACCGAAGCCTGACCGAGTCCGCCCGTCCGGGGCCCGCGACCCCCCGACGGAGACAGCTCTCTATCAGCATCGCGAATGTCTTTCGACAATATTCACCCTGCACAGCTAAAATACTGTCAACAACCATAAAATTGCATTCACATCTATGGAAACAATTTATTCAATCGGTTACCGACGTAAGGCGTAAAGTGCACAAGCGGCAACTCAGTATCTGATATTTTAAAAATATCAAATTGAACTTTCTCGTAGTACTTTCCATCGAATATATTAAATATGTCTGATGCCTGCCGTTTGTAACATCGGGTAGTAATTTTTAAAATAGAATTGCTCCGCACGCGACCGAGCGACGCTGCACTGCCACCCGATAAACAAGCGAGCGATATTAATTTTTTTTTAATTAAAAAAATTACTTTATGTCTATTATTCAAAATAATACAACTGATGGACGTTTTTATCTGTGCATATTTTACAGTTTGCATTAGAATGCAAACTGTAAAATATGCACTTCGAATTACATTAGAATGTAATTCGATTTTGATTTTATACGACTGACGTGCAGGAGTAGACTCGCGCGCAACGCTGCACTGTCGTCCGCGCGCACTCGCCACCGTAACCGGATAAAGGATAAAAATATAAATAATAAGGAATGCAATGCATAATTGCAGAGTACACAAATAATAGTTCAGCTTATAAGACTAGTGAAGCGCGTGGAGCGCTCCCCGTCCTCGGGGCTGGGGGCTCGGGGCTCGGGGCTCGGGGCTCGGGGCTCGGGGCTCGGGGCTCGGGGCTCGGGGCTCGGGGCTCGGGGCTCGGGGCTCGGGGCTCGGGGCTCGGGGCTCGGGGCTCGGGGCTCGGGGCTCGGGGCTCGGGGCTCGGGGCTCGGGGCTCGAAGCTCGGTGCAAGCCCGGCTTGGCCGGCTGCCTCCCGCGCGTGACGCGATGCGCTCCCATTCTGCATTTAATATGCCGATTTACTTTACTACGTCATATGTTTCATTTGTCTTAATTTTCTAGAATCTCTTCGCAGGAACTTCTCTGAGAATTACGTGTCAGTTCCGACGGGCTGTTTTGATGGAACTTGACACTACGAGGGAGTGACTGTTCGATAGCAGTCGGTCACTGCACATTTCAATGCCGTCTATTATGGCTTATCAAATACATATCGGCTGATTACCGCTTGATAAAAAAATGAACACAAAAATATTATCAGTGCACGTGTAGAGCAGATAATAATGATTATTAAACGCCGTCTCGCCGCGCTGGGGCGTTCGTGCGTGCACCGAGACTATCGAATCTGCTCACCCTAGGTCACTGGTTCTCAAAGTGGTCAATATTGACCCCCCTGGGGTCGATTTCAGCATTCAAGGGGTCGATGACAGCAAAAAATTAAATTGGGGGTCCACGAACTGTAAATGGGGGTCTACGAGAGTGGATCCCATTTAAGCAGGTCATCACCAAAATTTAGGCGTTCCGTAAATTTCATAATGCACCTAACTCAGATTGTACCTATGTACTTACATCATAATGTTGTTTATCCTGCATTATGGACTATCGCAAGAAGGTTTTTGATAGCTTTTACATCTTTATACCACATGGAAAAGGGTTTCAGTGCGGTCGTCAATCTTCTTGTCAATCCACTGTACAGTGTACACCCTATAAAAGTGAGTTGTTCTACAGAGTGCGCCATATTTTATGTCGGTGTGTGAATAATAAATAACATATTCAAAAGCAACTGATTTCTATAAATATGAGGTAGTTTTTAAAATTTAATTTGGCCCTTTACAATTTATTTGAACTAGTTTTTTAATACAACATCAATCAAGGGGCTGCCTTTATTGGCCAAAGAGAAATGTGGCCTTTTTGCTGCGTTTTCCATCACTTTTTCGAGCATCTCGGGCGGTATAGCGATGATTTCGGCACGAATGTTTGCCTTGACTCGTCAATGGTCCGAGGCTTGCTGGCGAACACTTTGTTTTTTTAAATAACCCCACAAAAATAAGTTCGGAGGGGTCAAATCTGGAGATCTGGGTGGCCAGTCAATGTCGCCATTTTTTGACATAGCACGTCCAGGGACTTTTCGTTGCAGAAACTGTATTGTTTGATTTGCAGTGTGGTATGGCGCACCATCTTGTTGAAATCAGTAACCGTCAAGACCATTTTCACACATTTGTGGGCAGGCATAATGAGCCAACATCCACCGATATCGATTCCCATCGACTATTTCTCCTTCTCTATAGGAAAATGGCCCAATGATGGTTTTGGCGCAAACGCCGGTCCAAACAGTCACTTTTTGGCGGTGCAATGGTGTTTCATGGATCTCGTGTAGATTCTCCGTTCCCCAAACGCAATTTTGCTTGTTAACGGCGCCAGAGAGTGTGAAATGGGCCTCGTCGGTCATCAAAATCTGCTTTCAAAAATCAGGTTCAGTGTCTGCCATTCGAGCGACTGTTTGGCCGTATTTCAAGCGACGTGGACGGTCTGCCGCCAATATTCTTTGAGTCAATCGCACTTTATACGGAAACAAATGCAAATCATCCTTCAAAATGCGCCGCAAAGTGATTCCACTGACGCCAAAATGCTAAGCGCGGTGACGATACGACACATGTGGGTTCTCGGAAACACTCTCTGTTACCGCTTCAACCAGTTCATTGGAACGTCTTAGGCGTTGATGAACAGCATGTGGACTATCTCCCACTGTCAGGTGCTCAAGTAAATTTGACACCAAATAACGAATAGCGTTGTCAGACGGTGCTTGTTGGCCACGATATTTTCGACGATATGCACTTTGAATTAACACAACTCACCGACTATTTTCGATGTATAGCGTCACTATTTCGGCGCGTTGTTTTGGTGTGAAGCAATTGTAGTTAAAATTGTATTGAATTGATGTTTTAAAACATGTTTACTCAAGCCAATCGATTAATAAATGTAAAAGTTATTTAATGTTTACATACCGACATAAAATATGGCGCACCCATATGTTTGAATTTAATGAATTTTTAAAAATTTAATATTAGCAAGGCACGGGTCTACGAAAAACAGGACAAGGGGTCGATGGGACAAAATAGTTTGGGAACCTATGCCCTAGGTAATTATAATATTTTTTGTTTTCATATATTTTTAAGAACGGTAGTGTTGTCTATTCTTAAAATCGATTCACCTCCCTAACACTTGCCACTTCTGCCGCCCGGGTCACATATTGATACGTCACTATATCCGAATTCAGTGCGAGCAACTCCGTAACAATATATTGTTCTAGTTTTTTGAAAATACGAATTTACCAATTTGTTCCATTGTAAAATCTAAATACGTACAAATGTAAATTGCATGAAATCGATAAAAATCAAATGCATGATTTTACACGGTTCTAAGATAGCTCGATATAAGCTATCGAGATAATAACGCATTATAAAGGCGAGAGATGCTAACACTCTAGGTCCTAGGACAAGTAGCGTAGGACACCAGAACCCCTTGCGGCGTACAGGCAATCCCGGTCCTCTCGGAGCCGCAGTGCCTCTCCTGTGTCAATAGCGCACCCTAGTGTACTATCGTAAATTTTACTGCCTTAGACATCTATGCAGATAAGATTGTATTGTTATAAATCGACAGACTGAGAAAATGAGATTTTTTAATGGAAATAATTCAAATATTTTAAATACATTACTAGAGTGATTTTTCCACATGTTAATTTTTATTGGTGACCGGTTTCGCCAACCTTTCACGTTGGCGTTATCAAACTCAGTTTGATAATGTCAACGTGTAGGGTTGGCAAAACCTATCATCGATAAAAATCATCAAGTTGAAAAATCACTCAAATATTTTAATTAAAATATTAAAATGGAATCCCATCAAGTACTCTCTGTCAAAAATATTGATAACGGAAATTATTCAGTTTCCAAAATTAAAAAATTCAAGTTCAACGCCGACCTCTCAGATATTGTGTACACCATGTACACATTCGTTTTTACGAACATTATCGACATGTAGTTCTTCAGCGACAACCCAAGTGGAGTGATCAATTGACACTTCTTATAGATTGTGGTAGGGGAATTGAGTAATAATGGACGCCGAGGTTAATGTACTTCGTATTTTTTCATGCTTGAAAATACAATCTGGCTGCTTTGAATTATTAACACATACCCACAAACATCTGCGCGCACGCGCTCTGTCTCGCACGCACACACACACACACATATATATATATATATATATATATATATATATATATATATATATATATATATATATATATATATAATAATAATAATATATATATTATATATCTATATATATAAAACACAAAAAATGTTTGGATGTTACTCGGTTATAGGCTTTGAAACCATACAACCGATTTGCCCCAAACCGGGTTCATTTGAAAGGCAATAATACGAAGATGATTTTAGACCATTAAAACAATACATTCGGTCTATTGGTTAAGTCGATTTTCGACATTTTCCATATAAAAATTTTCAACATCTGTAAAGTCGACATCATTCCTCGCAAAAAAAATTGAAAAAAGAACATTGTGAAGATCGCGCATCATACGGACTTTCAACACTAAATCACTATCTGTCATTCACAACAAAGAGTTTTATTATAATGAGTTTGTCTGTTTATATATGGGAAAAAAATTATTAAACAAAAATATTCGTATTACAAGTCTAAGTAGTTCATCTATGGATTATTATGCATATCGCATTATGATAAGAGCCCAACAATCCAATCACATTTTAACCCTTAAATGCATTATTTGTTCTGACCTATTCCAATTTTCACCTGCTACAAATTTCCGACAGTTAATGCTTTGTGAATGTTAAGCTGGCATTTGACAGACGCGAAAGAAAAAAGGTGTTGCCACTCGATAAAAAATATTATCCTGATAGTAGTAATTCTATAACAGTAGGCGTTGCGCTCATATTGATGATTTGGGAGCCGTCTTAGTGGTACGTTGCAGTTTTACGTCAATATGCATTTAAGGGTTAAAATGCCGTGAACTCTTTCATCAGTTAATTGTTGACACGTACGCCAATATTGAAAGCGAGCGGCTTCTGTACATTTGTTTGAACCAAAAGAAATGGGAAGTCGAAGATAATATTCATTTGCGCGATGCAATTGCAAATGATGGAAACGCTGTCAACATTGGTCAAATGTGCATACTTTCTGGAAGCCCAAGACATATGTATGAGTATGCTCAAGATGCTTTGACGTATTTGACGTAGGCATTCAGGCGATTGAATGGCAAAAATTGAGTTTTCCGCACGCTCATATTCTAATTTGGCTGAAAGAAAAAATTGTTCCATCTCAAATCGTTAGTGTTATATCTGCTGAACTAACGAACCTGCGATCCGATACTTTCTGAAGTTGTCTGCAATAACATGATTCACGGCCCATGCGGAGCATTGAATATGAATTCGCCTTGCATAAAAGACGGCAAATGCCTACAATTTGATTAATACTAGATTGCCCAAGGAAGTCATTTTGACTGCTTTTGAATTTCGACTAGAAAAAAAATTATGTATTTATATACATAATTTACACAAAATCTAAGTTGTTTCCACTACAGCGAAATGACACATACTGAAAAAGAAAGCCTAATGATAAGGTTATAAAATTAAGTTAGTTGCAACACTGTCCGTTTCGATTTAATACTAGTAACGTCATCTCTTGAAAATCCTTGAAAACTTATATGTACTGCTAATATATATATATATATATGTATATATATATACACCCATACGACCGCTATTTATACGACCTTTCGCTATAACGGCCCTTTTCAATTAAGGCACGTTTTCGATATACGGCCTAAAATGTTTCGCTATAACGGCCAAAAAAACATTTTTTCGATGATATTTTGTTTACGAGCGTTATTCAGTGTGTGCTCATAGAGCGGCTGGTGTAGACTTGTCTGTGAGTGTTTTGTGTACATATTTATTACTTATTTACTTTATTTATTATTTAGGGACATTTTTGGTACGTAAGTACATATGTATGTATGTACAAATTAAAAAATTTAATGTGTATTTTTTATTTAACTTATTTTAACTATTGATTATATGGATTGAGGACAATAACAAACGGAGAATGCCAATGAGTCAAATGATTATCCAGGAAAAAGCTTTAAGTATTTTCGAAAATTTGAAGAATGGAGATACTAATGAATCTCCTGAAGATGTCACATTCCAAACATGCCGAGGGGGGTTTGAAAAATTTAAAAATAGATTTAATTTGCATAATTTTCAAATGAAAAGTGAAGCAGCTAGCGACGATGAAGCCGCATTTAAGGAATATCCCAAAATTTTAAAGGGAATTATTGAAAGAGGTGGTTATAAACCTGCACAAGTGTTTAACGTAGACGAAACAGGGCTTTATTGGAAGCGAATGCCTGACTCGGTAACATTTGATTTTTTGTTTATCAGTTGATTGCTCCGACAGGAGGAATTTTGAACCATAACATAACGAGTGTGAATCGATAGCTGCGCTGTGAATATGCAGACGACCGACGCACTTGCGCGACGCCATGCCCTGCTTGCCTTTGCTTAGCTTTTAAAAAGTGATTTAGATTGTGTAGTCACGTGCCACTAGAATTGTCCAAGAAATCTGACCGAAATCTCTTCCTCCCCGTCATATACGAGATATTCAATTCCAGCGAGGTCGCTTCATCCGTCTGAGGTTTTTTTTGTTGCCAGTTCGTTTGTTTTATTTTATCCAAAGAGACGATCGAAACCAGGAAGTGGTCACCGATTTGTGCCAGGCGCTCGCCGCAGTCGAGGGATTACGATCTCGTCGCGGTCGGAGTTTTCTCAATTCTACCGGTTAAGTTGTTCCGCTTCCTCGGCCTCCGAAGGGTTGAGCTCTAAGCAGCGCTTAAAATGACATCATAACAAAACCGACATTCGACTCTGATGTAAACATACTCGGCTGATTTATGAATTGTGATCAATCTCAGGATTAAATCTTCGTTTTTCACGCTGGTACCTCTTATTCATCGGCAGATTACAAGGCGTGGGTTTCACACTGTAATAGTAGTTTCGTGTGATGATTAAAAATATACTATACTAAATAGTAAAGATGCTTTGTGTAAATTTCGACGGAAATTAAAACATAACCTATCGACATTACATGTTAGTAGGTTTAGAAGATAATCTAATAACTCATTCGGTAGGTTAAGTGTTAATTCATTTTATTAGCAATCCATTTCAGGACATGGAAGGTTAATTTATAATGTAAACTGCAGTACTGTGCCTCTGTTGTCGACTGGTCTCGTAGGAGTGAATATCTCGATTGACTCGTCTGCACGCGTTCACTCTGTATATATATTGAAACAATATTTTGACTAACAATTATCCTTTTTTTTGCAGAAGACGCGATAGTGAGCAGGGGTTGCTTCCCATCTTTGAATTTCACATCTAAAACGGAACGCGAGGTTTTCGATTCCGTGGCGAGGTCTGCCACGTCCTGTCCTCGGCGTTCTTCCCCGCGCACGACGTCCGTCCCGGCCGCCACGGCCGCCACGGCCGCCACGGCTGCCGCGCCTGTCGCCGCTCTTCAGTGCTCGCGGGGTCGTCCGGCCGAGACTCGAGCCGCCTTGCGCGCCAGCCCGGCCGGTCGTCGGGCCGAGGAGCGCGAGACCGCGAGGCGCGAGGCGGGGCTCACCGAGGATCGCGTCTCCGACGAGTCTTCCGTGAACATTCCTAAAGCCGACAGAAGGCGCCTCACAGGCCGCATAGAGGCCGTGGAGGCGCTTACCAAGGAAACGTTCGCTAGGGTGGCGAGGCTCACGAACGCCACTCCTGAGCCGCGCGCTCGCGATTCGCTCCCGGAACCCGAGTCGATGTTGGGTTTCGGCCGGTTTCCCGGTGGCGTCGAACCTCCTTCCGCCTCGCGGAGGTTGCCCGAGCTGCTCGGCGACATCGACGCGGTCACGCAACACCTCTTGGACTTTGAAAAGCAAAACCTCGGTTCCTCAAGTGACAGTCGGCTCGGCGCGACCGCTCGCAGACATAACGACCCGCCGCCGCTGTTGGCGCTGTTATCCTACACCCCCGTGTCTATCCTCAAGCGTAAGTCCTCACAGGACGAGCACGGGTCGTCGAGCGGATCCGGGGGCGCCGCTCCCACTCCTCCGGTGACTTTTTCTCCCAGCGTGATGGACCCCGGCCCTTCCGAGGCTCGTCGTCGTGGCCAGGGCATTTTGAAAAAGCGTCGAAGCTTAGATGAATCGCAGGTCAATCGCCGTCGATCCTGCAGTCCAGAGGTCGCCTTCGCGGACGATCGCGATTCGGACTCTCGGCCTGCACTGCGGATCCAGCGCCGCTCTTCACTCGAGGAAGTCGCGCGAGGTCGCTCGCCCGATGGACAGATTCAAGGCATTCTCAAGAGAAAGTGCAGTCGTGACGGCGAGATTGTCGTCGAAGACGGTTCTCTCGGTTCTCCCGAGCCGCAAGGCATCCTGAAACGCAAGTCCGACTCGGGGTCTGGCGGAAGCGTCTCCTCCTCGCACGTGTCGATCGCTCAGGCCGTCATCCTGGCTGCCGCGGGAGGCGCCGAAATCGTCGAGGACAAAGACGGAGTCAGACCCATCCTCAAGAAGAAAAGTTTCTCAGAAGAGCGTCCGCGTTCGGATTCCGGGGGCTCGGACGCGCCGCGTCCCATCCTCAAGAAGAAGTCTCTCACGGAGAGCGACGACAACGACCGCGACCGACCGAAGAAGCCGATCCTCAAGTCGGCGCGAAAGGTTTCGCACGATGACGGCAACGCGTCCAGCTTCGACCTCAGCGAGGACGACAGGAGCTCCAGGCGGTCCTCGGTGCTGCGCTACCGCACGCCCGATGGCTCCGAGGGCGAGTCCGGCTACCGGCCCATCCTCAAGCGCCTTTCGCGCGAGCACAGCCGGTCGCCGCGCCCGCGCCTCTCCTTCTGTTCGGACGACGAGCGGACGTCTCGCGATGAGGACGGCGAGGACCCGGAACTTCTCTCCGGTGCTCTGTCTCTGCGCCTGTCGGACGACGATACGCCTCGGCCGCCGGAGACGCCCGACGAGAACTACGCCGGCGCGACGTCGCGTCGGCGGGCAGGACGACCGCGTGCATGTCGATCGCATTCGCTTGCCTGTAACTTCAGCGAAGAGTTGAACGTCGTTCTGAGCAGCAGGCGCAGTATGGTCGATGAAAATGGAACGATCGACGCGACCCTCGACCCCTCCGTGGCGTTCGTCTCCGTTGAGCCAGACCCGGCCGCCTCGCCCCCCGCGGACGCCTTTCCGTCCATCGCCGAGCGCATCCGCAGCATGGAGCTGTACCTGGGAAAGGGTTGCAGCGGGCGAGGGCGCGCAGGCGGCGCCGTGCCCAAGCGCCACAGCAGGCACGCCGAGCGCTTCAGGACGCAGCCGGTCACCGTCCACGAGCTGCACAGCGCCAGTCAGTGAGTGAATTCCTCATTTACACTACTTTTCTATTCTATTAATTTGAATATTTTGATTAATTTGACTTTTTTTTCTGAATTTTATTCAGTTAGAGTAATTCTTTGTCCTCAATAATATTCGATCGGTACTCGCTTCGTTATAATCCGTTGACAGAATGACAGAAAGATTTCGGGTTTGTGCTCTCGGTTTCGGCGTTTTCTACCGCCAGATGTCTCCGCGTTTCGGGAGATATAGCCAAATATTCCGCAAAGCTCAGAATACGAGGGGCTGGAGCCGCGCCAAGAGTGGCCCGCGTGCCGCGCCAGTCGCCCGCCCGGCCCGCCCCGTGCGCACGCGAGCGCGCTCCTAGTCGCCCCCGCCGCCCTCGCCGCCCTCGCCGCCCTCGCCGCTCCTTGAGGTACGCACCGGGACTACTTCCACTATACGTGAGTCCCTGCTTTTGTCAATATGCTATGTAAAACTGTAATGTAACGGAATCTACAAACGTTGGGCGCAAGTCACACTGTGTTAAACATTTACACAAATTTGTAGTCTGCGTAATAAAGAAACAAGTATATTGTGTATTGAGATACTCTTCTATATATATTTTTTTTATTTCTTAGAAAATAGTAGAGGTATATAGGAACAGAGTCTGGGTCTCACTTAAAAAAAATTATTCAGCCGATACTTGAATAGGTTTCCTTCCTAGTACTTGAATAGGTCGGCACGTTCACAATTCGCGTAGACCGTCAAAATGCAAGCGAGGCCAGAAGAACCGTCGCCCTTTCCGATTTCGATAGATCCGAGAGTGATGCTCGGCTCTGGACTCCTTTTCCTGGATTCGCTGACAGTTCGCAATGCTGATAACCTAATATATCGAACCGGATCGCCGCGGAGTCGGTCGGCGCCGGCGCCCCGCCGTGCCGAGCCTTCGCGGACACTTCTATCGATACGGCGACGCGTCCACGGCGGGTATCGATCAGGTCGCCACGGTCGACGACCTGCCCTCCGCGCCACTGCATCGTCGAGCCTTTCCGAAACTCCCGAACCGACCCGGCGACCCGTTATCTACGAGCTCACACGCAGAACGGCAAAATCGCATCCGGAAACCTATTCGATAAACTTTTTGTATGTATGTATTTTTGTCTCAAATCTCTTCCGTTTTGATGATCGATCGGGTTTAATCGAAGAGGCCGAAGACACCACCGCAGCCGGCACTCCCCGCGACCCCGGCTCGCCTTGTCGCAGTTCAATGCGGAGGGACGGGAAACGCATTTGTTCATTTAAAAACGATTTTCATACCAAAAAAGGTACCCAGAGATTATCTCAAAACTCGGATGCCCCGTCGCCGATACCGCGGTTCACTGCCGGCTCGAATTCTACGGCTATCGGCGCACTCGGCCGTACGTCACGGGAGAGGGCGGTTCGACCGGATACGAGCGTCGTCAGCGAGCGTCACGGACCTGCGGGATCGGAACGGTCGAACGATCGAACGATCGCCGAGCCGGCCCGCCGCGGACCCGGAACTCGCTCAAATGCTCTCCGCGCTCGAAGCCGAGTGGGCATTTTGATCGCTGGTGTATCGAGTTCGGAGTTTTTTGATACCGGAGTACGTGTAGTTCGGAACATCTGAATTCTCTGTTTCAAAAAGTTATGTCTCAAACATTATTCGGCAACTGCGCCAAAGTGGTCACGCTAAACTCGCAATAGTATTAAAATTTGTATTTTCATTTTTGTGTCTTTTTCTGTTTATTCCGAATACTAACTTGGAAACAAACTGGCGGTTGAGTTTGCGCACCGTATTTAGATTACTCGTAAAACTATCGAAATGCACGCTGCGACCTCATTCCGCTTTCGTGCCGAGATTAATCAGACCGCGCTGCATCGACGCTGCAGGGCCGCATCCGGCGGCGGGAGGTCGTCGCGAGGTTTGCGCGCAAGCTCGGGCGTTCCGCGTAAATATAGCCCGCGCCGGCGACGCGCCTCGGCCCCACTCGGCCCCGCTCGGCCCCACTCGGCGGCCGCGAGTCGGTGGCGTCGCGATTCGTCTGAACGGATATTATTCATCGATTTCGCATCTTTCTCGCCTGAGTCGGAACTCGGCGAACGCCGGGACTCCCTCGGTGCCGCTCCTTCTTCTGGCGCAGGTTGTCGCCATCGAAGACCGCTGCAGTTGTATTGTCGTTCGATTTCTTTCGATATCTCGATGTTTTCCCTGACGCGTGTCTCTTTGTATTTGAAACCGGATGTCGCGTCGCCTCCGTTCTCTGCCGGACCGCTGGCATTCCTCCAGAGGACGAGGGCGAATCGATCTCAGTGCAGGAATCGGGAATTCTGGAAGTCTGGCCTCAGATAGGCCGCCGCCCCGTGCGGACCGTCGCTCCCGCCCCGAGCCGAGCCGCGACCTCCGCGCGCGCATTTTTAGGTCGATCGCTCGCCATTTCTATTTCTGCCCGTCCCGCGTCGATATAATATAAAGCGTCCGGCATAAACACCGGCCGTTGAGATGTTTTCCGCTAATGGAGCGACAGCCGGATCGATCGATGGAATATTTATTCCGTTTCGATCGTTCTTCGATTGCGGTCGGTCGAGACGACGGTTCTCGCCCGACGGCCTCCGAGGTGAGATTTCCCACGATTCGTTTTCCGGCATCTCGTGCGGAACCTTTATAGTTATATTATATTCAGTATCCGTAGCTCGCTCTTATCATAATAAATATTCAGGAAGCCCTAGCTATCGACGGACGATCTCCTTCCCGGGTCGTCGGCGAGAGGCCCCGTCGTGCTGCCGCTCACTTTTCGCGTTCGGTTTTCAGTTTGGAGATCGGGCAGAGCGACTTCCAGCGCCGGCCGGTTCGGCTGCCCGCGTCCGCCGAGCGCTCTCCGGAGGAGCGCCTCGGCAGCCCGCGGCGCCGCCCGTCCGAGGAGGTCGACCCGCCTCCCGGCTTCGGGAGAAACTCCTTCGGAGGCTTTTCCGTCGAGCGGGAGGGCGATTTCGAACGCCGGCCCTTCGGCAATCTCAGCGCGTCCGCCGGCTCGCCCGAGTACCGCGAGCCCCGCACCGGCTCCCCGTCTCCGGCCCCGGAGCGCGCGAGGCCCGCCCCCGCTCTTCCCGACTGGAATCTCAGCGTGTCGGCCGACAGCGGAGTGTTCAACAGGATGAGTTCCGGAGATTCGGGGCCGCTGTCAGGTCAGTCATTTTTCCTGTTCGTGTTCGAGAAGAACGAGGAATATTCGGCACTATTTTAACTTGTTTCGTAAACCACCGAGACCCGTCGTAGTGAAAGACTTCTGGAACGTTATCGTAAATGCGGCCGACGCCGCGACGCCCCGCCATGCTGACTGCGAACTCGCGTTTCAGGAGAGGAGTCGTCTCTGGCGCCCGGCATGGCGGCAGAGGCGCCGGAGGAGGACGCGGCCGACAATCCCCAGGCGCTGCAGGGCCTCATGAAAAGCAATAGCGTGTGCGCGCGCGCCTCCATGTGGCAGCAGATGCAGCAACAAGCCAGCAAAGGTGCCGACTGTCCTGGAGACTTTTTTTATTGACTTATACGTACTCAGTCTATAAGTAATCATTCATATAAATCTATGAAGCGATCGCCGGGCTCATTGTGAGAGTTTGGTACGCGTTATATTTTATTTCTGACGGTGTACTTATAAATATGTTTTATCTTTAGCTTCGGTGAAACCTACCGTGAGGCACTCGCGGTCCAAGACGAAGGATGGCTCTCCGTCTGTACTGGATCGATTCAAAACGCAACCCGTAACTCTGGAGGAGGTGACGAGTGCCAGCGCGGCCGGGGCCGGCCGGCAGTCGGACGGGCCGGCACCGCTCGCCGGCTCCAAGAGCAGCTTCAACCTCACCCTCGAGCAGGACGAGGACGGTAAGAACTGCCGACAGCCACCTGTACATTATTCACTACATTGTAGATAAGCACTTTATTTATTATTGGTAGAGACGTTTTTTTTTATTCTAAATTCGTTGTATTACAAGCATTATCAGTATTACTTTTTTATCACTATAAAAATTTATTTATCTTAAATTTCATTTAGACGCCTGTAAAATTTTATAAGTTTTGCTCATTATGCTTTTTTCTTTTGCATGTTCTCTTTTGGCGATGCGACGGACACGCTGCCGTGTTGACTTGAAATTTTTGTTCTTGGCCGACAATAACGCTCGCTTTGTACATAAATCTCTCCAAACTTCACGCCGTCTCTTGTAAACGATGCACCTATAATGCCCTCTTCTTCAAAAATAGCTAAGCTGGACGAGAATGATCCTGCAAAACTCACGCTAGCCGAAAAGATGAAGTTGTTTGGTGCTTCTCGCTTGCCCAAACCTCCCCCTGGTGACAGAAAGCCTCGCAGTGCAAGATTTCAGACTATGCCTGTACTGCCGAGTCTCGTAGATGACGCCAAACAGATTGTTGACGACTCTTCAAAAGCGTTGACCCCTGAGCGCAGATTGATCAAACTCACTGTCTCCGAAGAGAAGGAACCTTCACTCACTGTTGAAAGACCCAAAAATTTGGCAAAGGATGTGAGGTGGATCAAGAAGTGTCAGACTGAAGTCAACATAGACAAGAAGGCTGACAACAATTCCTTTCCCAAGGGGGAAGACTGGAAGCCCAAGAAAGACATAGGTTCGCGAGCTTTGCCATTTTGTTTTGCGAATTGTGTTTTGACTAATTGCACTGTTGATAATATTGAGAATCATTCAAAACAGCTCCTTATCATAGAACATTCTAAAAAAATATGTAGTCAGTATTTCACCAGGTTTCTCTTAAATAATTCACATCTTTCCTGAAAATTCATTGGTTGCTACATCTTTATTTCAATTTTTATTAAACTATCTTCGTATGTACAGAAGTATTCATAACACATAATAAATATATATATATATATAATAAACATTACCCAATATTAGACAGATAGACTACACAATCACACTGGCTTATCAAAAATTTCATAACCTTTTAACTAAAAGTGTTAATTCATGAAAACTTAGTCAAAATGCTGCGTTTTTTCTTGTTTAATGTTCCAACATTTCGGTCTCAGTAGTCAGGTCGTCTTCAGGGAATAACAATTAATTCATCATTGAAGATGGCCCCGGTATCAGGACCAAAAAATTAACTAACAAAAATTTAGTATAACACCTAAGATCCGAGTATTTTATATGACAATGGTCGCCAAAATCTTTGAACATACTTAATTACGAAAGTTAATTATAATAGTAAATAGTCTTTATAAACTTTTGTATTGTGACGGAAGCTTGCTTATAGTGTGATATTTTAATTTATTTTAATCCTTTTTCTGATTCTGTGTTGTTTTATTTTTATGATCAATCTTATTTTCAGGAGAACCTTCTGTTTATGTGGTTAGATTGCATGTAGTTGGTGGCCGGTCGTCAAGGCTATTTGGGCTTGCATCTCGTTCTGTGCCTCAACTTTTACACTAACCGCTTGATGATCTGTGCCGGATTGATTCACTACGGAACACATTACACCTCATCACGTAAACAAAATTTATAAAAAAATACTATATTTAATCAATTGAATTAGTGATAAGAATTGCTCTCCAAATGTGTAAAATTAAAAATTATTTTTAAAATTATTTGATCACATAACTATTTTTCAAACAAAAATACACCCAGTTCACTTATGTTGTATCACTTGTTTGTTGAATATCAGCAAATATGGTGCTTTAATTTTATTTAACTATTTGACTGCTATTATTAAGCAAGAACTATTTGACTGCTATATATTATAATGATTAATTACATTTTTTCAATTATTGAAAATTGATTAAAGAAACTCTTAGAAAAATATCATCGTGGTTTGTATGGGATTTGAACCCACATCCCCAAGCTTACATGGGCGGTGCATTACCAATTATACCAACGAATCACTAGTACTAAGTAAGAATTTTTTATTGTATAATAAGTACGTTGTTTCACTTATAGGATATGATTGTTAAAAATTCTTGCTTAGTACTAGTGATTCTTTGGTGTAATTGGTAATGCACCGGCCATGTAAGCTTGGGGATGTGGGTTTCAAATCCCACACAAATCATGATGATATTTTTCTAAGAGTTTCTTTAATCAATTTTCAATAATTTAAAAAATGTACTTAATCATTATCAATCAATAAAACCAACCTGTATAGGCAAAATCGTACTTCCTGTGAGACGGTCTTCACAAAAAATCAATGCCATATATTAAACAACAATATATCATTGTTTTCAAAACGTTTGAATACTGTGATGACTTTACAGCGCTCGAAAGCGAACTGAGCGTCAAGATATATAAGATAGAAAACATTTTTTATATATTTATTTAGGTTGGTTTATGAATTTCAAATACTGAATTTAATAAATTGGATAAAAAATTAGTTGAAGAAAACTTCAAAAAATTACATAAGAAAGTATAAATTACACTAAATATATTTTTACAAATTTAGTTATAAACAATACAAAAATAAAAGCTTTATAACAAATAAACTGTCTGTTATCATTATGAAGGCTACATTAATTTAGATAAATTAAATTTAACAAAACTATAGAAAAATGTTTTCAATTTAAATCGTATACCGTTTGCGCAAACGAATATGTTACGTCACAGTTGAATTGTCCTCCTGAATAATATTACGAGTATGTTTAAGAACACTATAATTTTTTTTTCACTTGTTTAGTTTAAATTTACAGCAGCATTTCTACAATGTTTGTCTATAAACTGTCTCCGTTACCTCGGTTTTCCCTTATACATTAAGATAAAGATTATGAACAGAAGATATTATAGATGGGAAAAACCAAAGGTTAAGTAAAGAAAAGGAATAGTCATATTGATAAATATACATCCGATGATAATAGCTTCTAAGAAGGGTGATAAATTTATTAAAACGATCGATAAATGTACATTTGTCAAAATTAGTGAATATGTCACGAATGTTACTAAAATATAAATGTAAATGAAACACAAACAAAATGTTCTTGATTTCGGGTAAAATTCACAATGTCAAATTTCAAGACTTTAAAAACGCATCTCACTCGCGCTATCTAATGAGAGAAAAATAGATAGCAACCCATTTGCATTCCAACCTAAATGTACAATAAAGTATAAGTGCCCCCATAAGTACCAGTGCACCCATGAAGTTTGGAAAAAATAATATATATATATATATATATATAAAAAAAACAGAATTTTTCAATACACCATAGTTGTTAGTGTTAAGTGCCATAACATGCACATGCACAACAATCACAACTTAATGCTATTCTTTTTGTACATGAAAATGCGGATGGAAGAACATCTTATGACTTAAATTCAATAGTTTACATGGACGCACTAGACTCCATTATTGTAAGGAAGCTGACCGGCTACTGACTGCACATTGCCTTACCTAAAAGTGAACTTCAGAATATTAAACTGAGTGAAATGTAAAGATAAAGTGTCAATATTTAATAGGATAAGAAAACATTTCTGATTTTCATATCTTATAATTTTAATGGATATTTATGTTGATGATTACAAATCTTATCTTGATGGATATACATCAATCTCAAAGAAAGATCATATTCACGTGATATTAGACCGTTCACTAATTTTTATGAAGCTGAGATTACCTGTTGACTAAATGCATGTGTAAATTACCCAAAAGGGGAAACTGAGTGATAAGTACTTTTTAAACATTCTTTCTGGAGGCAAGGACTTATTATTACATATTAATAAATATAACAGTTTAAAAATCTCATGTATACATTGTTCAAAAAATACTGTGACTTATTGCCAGATGGGAAGCGTTTTAACTGAATCAAAATATATTTTTTATAGGGTCTTGAGATTTCTCATTACTGTCCTGAGTCGATACCGATTTCCCATTTGTTATTATTTTTCTTTGAGTTTTTGCAACTTTTATTTTGTTTCTTTAACTTATTTTTTATTCTTAAACTGTTCACATTCATCTTTTATGTCTATAATTTTTCACCAAATAACAAATAATGCTGTTTTATTGTAATTTCATTTGTATAAAGAATAGTGCTTGCTTTATTATTTCATGCACTAGTATTTTTTTTTATTACGGATAATTTTAACAGAATTTAAAATTTATTCTGACTCCCTTAGTTTAATATCATCCCCAATTTTGTACAGATCTTGAGTGGTATCAACTTGACTTAAAATCACGAAAATAAATAATGAGTTGTCTTTAGAACATACAAATATTAATATGCTTAATGCAAAAATAATAGAATGTAGTTCTAAACACAATCATTATACAATGTTATGAGATATTATTTATGGATAACTAAAACTAAAAATTAATAAATTTACAGGAATAAATTTCCGGCTGGCACAGAATCGTTTGGCGGAGCAGGCATCGCGGATGCTCACCTCAGAAGTCCGCGGGATCCTCAAGGCTCGGTCCGGTGCTGTACCTGTTCTGCCCGCCCCACAGCCACCCTCTATCTCTAAGGGCGACAGCTCGGAGGTAAATCACAATACATTTACATTGATATAAATATATCATGACTAAAATGATATTGAAAATTCACAATATTAATTACATTTACGTGGCAATATAAAAATAATCCTTCACTGATACATGATGCTTGAATTTTTTTTTTAAGTTTTCCTTCAACTTTTTGTTTGTTTCTGTTATGCTTATTCATCATGTGGTACTGTGTAAACAATTATTATATATGTTTAAGAAATAAGAAATAATTTTCAATAAAAAAATAAAAATTTATCGAAGGTGTGAAAAATACCAATATGAAATGGTACTGAAATGAATACTTCTATTAGGTGTAAGACATCTAGGTTCAAGAATCAATTTTCTGGGGGTATTTTGAAAAGTACACAGCGTATTGGAATTCAGTCGAAAGACGGCACATCATACCACCCTGCAAAATGATATGGAATATTTGTTTTTAATACATCATTACACTAAGATGATGGTAAAGAAGCGTAAAGTCTCCTATTTTGGCCACATTTTTCGAAACAGTAAGTATAGCATCCTACAGCTGATTGTCCAAGGAAAAATCTAAAGTAGAAGGGGCATTGGAAGCAGGAAATTATGTGGATGCGAAATTTTGCGCAAGTGGCTGAAGGTCGGGAGTACAGCCAAATAAGTAAAACTGGATGAGGGTAGAAATATGTTCGATGGAATGGTCACCGACCTCAAATAAAGTAAGGATTCTATAATATCGGCTTAAAATTGTTTTGGTTTTTATGCAGGGTCTCAAAGATGAAGGCATAGACAGTTCATCCGATGAGAGTGTTTCGGGAAGCAGCACCACGGGTCAGAGTTGTTCGTCGTCTGAATCCTCAGAAGAATCGGAAGTGGAAGCAGACAGATCTCCGCCACCCGCGCCAGTTAAGCCATCGCAACTCAAGTCTTCCAGAACAGACACCGATCTTTCCCAGGTTCTCAAGGACAATACGAGAACGGACGGTAGAATCAAACTTCCCTGCATGGACGAGCTTCGAGCCAGAAAGATCATGGAAAAGTGCATGACGATTTCTGAAAAAGAAAATTTACAAAAACCCAGAGTCACCCCACTCCAACAAAAAAAACTAGACAGAGATGACTTCCTAGGAAAAAAGTCTTTTGATAAAACGGAGGACAATATTGACTCAATAAAACTGAAAAATTTCAAAAACGGAACAAGTCTAATGAAAAGAGTCGAAGACCCCGGAACGAAAGCGGGAGAAGAATCGGAAGCCATCGGAGAGCTCATTCAGCATCTGAAGATGAATAAGTCCAGCGGTCCGGTGGCTGTCGGGCGGGAAGCCAGGCTCGGCAGGGCGGAAGGAGAGGCTTCCGGCAGTGACGGAGAAAGCAGCGGTGGCCGGGAAGTACGGCACATTAACACCAGGAGGCGGAATCGGTAAGTGTTTCCGTAAATGCCGTAGCTTTGCCTTCATTTCACAACACATCTTCCAGCTAGACTATGAAATCCTAGAACAGGTCCTCGGTAATCTCACTTATCGTAAAAGAGACTTCCCGTTATCATTACTAGTCATTCATCGACCAGTCAGCATCGAATTTATTTTAACTATTATAACTGTATATATTATAACTCCATGTCATTAAGTATTTTTATTTATCAACTCGTTTAACATTCTCGATGCTCGTATTCGTTCTGACAAATGATAGCACTTCATTTACATTACGGTGCCATCTGTGGGCAACGTGTTTGCTCTATTATCACAAACACGGTCAAGGACTCGAACCTCTCGAATGCAAATAAAAGGCCTCGCGGTTTATCGAGTCGAGTCGGTAAATGTCGCGACATACTGGGAGCTGCGGAGGTCGGTCGGGGCGGGCGTCCGGGCGCGAAGGCGAGCCGAGCCGGCGCGGTCCCGGACGCCCGTCCGGGTCTCCCCC
Source organism: Atopsyche davidsoni (assembly GCA_022113835.1). Lineage (NCBI taxonomy): Eukaryota > Metazoa > Arthropoda > Insecta > Trichoptera > Hydrobiosidae > Atopsyche > Atopsyche davidsoni. The sequence continues at coordinate 18,460,442 of JAILWY010000023.1, forward strand.
GAGTTTCCGCGCTTGTCGTCGGAATCGGAGTCGGAGACGAGCTTTCTTTTTCTTTTTGTCTTTTTGTCTTTTGCTTTTGTGGCGGGACAGGAAAAAATGTAGTTTTTGAGACGAGACGAGCTTTCGGCGATCGACGAAGAATTTTTTTATTCGACTCGATAATTTCCTTAGTTTTATCTTGCGCGTAAAATTGGAGTGTCGATATCAGCAGTAAAATAGAACCTCTCAGAGTCGTTCAAATATTTTATATCATTCGTCTATTATTACAACGGAGTGGCAGATCGAGCACGGGAGAGATCTACTGTCGATCAGAATTCGACTTACAAAACGAACGAATCTTAAAATACGGATGGACGGGTAATTCTTATCGACGAGCTCGCGAATCCGGCATCTGTCGGTCGCGATCTGCGGAATTTGTAATATTTACCGACAGACGCGAGCTCGGCCTCCGCGGCGACGGCGCCGTCGCGAGTTTCCCGCCTCCCCTGCTGAGCGCCGAAGTTTCGCTCTCGAGGTGATCTCACTTTCGGATGCCGACTTCCCGCGCGGCCCGGAGCTCGCCTCCGACGGAGGCCGTTCGCGATCGCGGCGATCTCACGTCGACCTCGAGGCCGACGAGGATATCAATTTTGGGAACTGTCCGGTCGACAGTCGTTTCGGTAAAACGCGAGAATTTCGCCGAAGACCGGCGAGCTGCACGTTTCCGACGGCTCGAGTCGGGCAGATTCGCGGTGAAGTCGGCGATCACTTCGCGACCGCTGCAAATTGCGTTATCGCCGGACAAAAACCGAGCCAAGGCGCGGGCCGCGCGAACTCTGCACGCACGACTTCTCTATCGCCTGTCGCGAGGAGCGGTCCGCCTCTCCGCCCCCGCCTCCGCCCCCGCCGCCCCCGCCCCCGCCCCCGCCTTGGCGTGGCGCGACCCGCGGCAGAGAGCTCGTCCTCGGAGGCGCGGCGGTGTCGCGCGCCGCGCAGTCGCTCGCTGGCCGCGGAGGGCAGCGCGCGTGTAGATCGCGCCGCTCTCGTCGCCGGCTCGTGCGCGGGGCCCGCTGACCTTCGCCGAGTGAAGCGAGCGTGCCATGTCCCCCGCCGGCTGTCGCGACTCTCACGAAGGAACACCCGATGCGGAGGTACGGTCGCTTTCGCAGACGATCTGCGACTCGTCGTCGCGGCCTCGCCGGTTGCGATCGGCGCCTCCGCCCGCGCAATCGGATGGGCGATGTCCCGCCCATAGTTCCCGTTTCGGCGCGCCCGTCGGGCGTCGTTCTAGTCCTCGTCCTCTTCCTCGTCCTCTTCCTCGTCGCTCTACCTCGACTTCGAGGCGCGATCGAAGGCGATAGTAGTATTTCGCAATAAGCGTACGAAAACGTCGCCTGTCGTTCCGCATCGGCTCCTCGAGAGGGCGCTCTTCCGACTGACGGTCTATTCGATGGCGACGTCGAAACACTCCCGGAGCGATTAGGTCCTTGCAGGTGATTAATTATCGATTCCCTAAACCGTCAGTATCGCATTATTAAAAAGACGACAAGGCCGCGCTGACAGTGAGTAGCTTACGATTTACAACGCGGCAGAGAACGGCGAAGGTCGCATCCGCCTCGCCGTCGCGACGCCGCGCAGGACACCGGTCGGGTGTTTTCGTTTGCGATCACTCGTGGCGCACGCCGCCGGAAACTCCCGGATGGTGACGCGATCTCCCCCGAAGGCGGCGTCACCGTCTGCGGTCTTCTCGCTCGCGAGTGTTCGGCGTGTCGCGAACGGACGCGAGCCGACGGCGATCGATCGTCCGAATAGAGATCGACTCCGAGCGCATCGCGTCGATGTCGTCGCTTCTCGCGTTCATCGCGTCGTCCGCGGAGACTTCGCCGTCGCGGGCGCGGACACGGTCGTGGCGAACCGAGCGGTTTCGAAACGTCGCAGGCCGTTCGACGAGACGGTTCCCGCGGGATTCGCGATCGGAAGGGTCTCCCGCCGGTCGCGGGACGGAAACGCTTCGCGACGAATCTCCCCGTCGCGAGTCGGCCGCTCCGTCCGCGCCCGCCGGATCGCATTCCGTCCGGAGTCGCGCGGGAGTCCTCGCTCTGGCGCGGCTCGTTTCGGTAAACGGGTTTCGCGTCAGGCTCGACGACCGAATGCCGTTGACGCCGTCCGCGGGTAAGCCGGAGCGACGATCCGGAACGGCCGCCGTCGCTCCGTCGATCGATATTGCGTTCCGGGAATGCTCGTGAATCACCGATTTTATGGGGAAGTTTAGCTACTCGCACTCGTTAGGCGTATTTGAAAATGCTTACTTTGTGACAATTCTTGCATTTTACGCTTATCGATTGTCGAATCGGTGATCTTTTTGATAATAACTGACGATACGAACGGAGCAGAGTCGCATATTTCGCGCGCAAGTCGCGCGGCGAGCTCGCGGCAGGTGCGCGGGGCCGGCTGGACTCTCCCCGCGACGGTCGAACCGTTCGTTCGAGAATTGCCGTTACGTCTAGCGACTTTCAAATGATAGGTATTTTTTTATGAGTCTGTTGTGGTTTTCGACTCTCGGTGAGGATTAGTTCTATTGCGATACTTTGTTTCACATTATCGCTCATCCGACGAGTTACCTGCAGCGAATAGCCGCTTTTCAAACGACCTCGTCATCGCGCAATATCACAATGCGCTCGGTCTGCATTGCGGCCAGCGCATCGCGCGAGCGGCCGGGGGAGGTTAGGTTAGGTTAGCTTAGCTCCGGGGACTCGCCCGGCCCGCCTCGCCCGCTCCGGCGATCGCATCTCAGCATATAGTAAACTTCTCGTTATTTGGTTTTACTCTTTTAAAATTGTTTTTTTATAGGTTGTTTTCAATTCTTTTTTGATAGCCTTTTTGAAAACAGCTCGTTTCCGTAGTCGAATTTAAAAAGACAAAATGTTCCCCGTAGTTTTTTTATTTGAAATCGTTCCCTATAAATATATTTAGTAAAGACCTATCGTAGGATGACGGAATTTGTGTGAGTGCGGGCCGCCAGTGAGCGGAGCGTCCGATGCCGCGTGACTGCAACCGGCGGCCACACCGTCCCCTGCAGCTGACCCCCGAGCACGGAGCCCCTCGGAGCGAGTGCGCGGGCTATGACGAGGGGCGGTCGCGTGCTGTTCATTTCTATATACCATATATATATATAATCTACTATAATAATAGCCATTGTGTGTGTGTATGTTTCATCTTTTGCTTCTCTATAGAATATCTTAAAAGATACAACGCTGATTTTTTGCACGTAAGTTTAGTAAATTTTTCCGCAGCTATGTGCCGAATTTCAAGACGATAGGATAATATTTTTATTCATAAACTATAAAATATGCTTTAGCGAGTTTCAATATGTACGAATTATAGGATTTTGTTGTTCACCGCGAGAATTTCAAATTTAGAACTTTTACAAAAAAACAAATTTTGATGCTTCTAAGAAATTTTCAGTTTATGTCAGCTTGACACAAGTACCATCTTTATTTTTTCATCAAAATTGCATTTGAAATTATTTTTCACATCATTAATAACTCAAAATGCCTCCTAAAAAAATAACACCGTCTACGCACAGCAAATGTAATTAAAAAATAATTGCACAATTGAACGTGATAAAGACTGCATCAAATATAGAATAGTGCAGTGAAAGTGATGCGTTGTTTGTGACACGAAATGTGACGTCGATGTCAAGCAATGAATTGGAAGGAAAACGCGAGCAGCATCTTCTTAAAATTCGAGTATGTGCACCGACCTCAAGACAAAAATAAACTGATGCACAGCGAACGCTGCGTTTGTCTTCGATGAGAGTAAGTGCATCGATAACGAGACAAACAGAAACAGAAGAAACAATAAGACAACTCACACAGGAGTGTTTGATAGTGCTCGCTGTTCCAGAAAATTAATGAATGTGACCTGTCGATTCTGCAACGCTTTACATATTCAAGCAGAAAAACCATCAGATGGAAAGTTCAACGATTGCTGTTACAAAGGTAAAGTGAAACTACCAGCAAGGCCTATTTTCCCAGTATATTTAAAGGATATTATGTCAAATCCAGAAAATATTTACAATTGAAATTTCAAAAGAAAAATAAGATCATACAATAGCAGTATATCTTTTGCATCAATGGGAGCTAAATTAGCAGGTCCAGTGGCAGAATCAGGGCCATTCTGCTTCAAAGTTTAAGGCCAAATATATCACAAAACTGATGGTACAAAAAGAAAGCAAATATTCATCTTATTGTCAGCCAAACATATGTTCAAACATTATTGCATCGTTCATCGAATACGTCATTCTGTGACGGGCTACATTTCTAGTATAAATATAATATACAAATATATATTTTTATTTATGTAAAATATATATATATATTTATACTTTATATATATATATATAAGTTTATATATATATATATATAAGTTTATATATATATATATATAAGTTTATATATATATATATATATAAGTTTATATATATATATATATATAAGTTTATATATATATATATATAAGTTTATATATATATATATATAAGTTTATATATATATATATATAAGTTTATATATATATATATATAAGTTTATATATATATATATATAAGTTTATATATATATAAGTTTATATATATATAAGTTTATATATATATAAGTTTATATATATATAAGTTTATATATATATAAGTTTATATATATATAAGTTTATATATATATAAGTTTATATATATATAAGTTTATATATATATAAGTTTATATATATATAAGTTTATATATATCTAAGTTTATATATATATAAGTTTATATATATATAAGTTTATATATATATAAGTTTATATATATATATAAGTTTATATATATATAAGTTTATATATATATATAAGTTTATATATATATAAGTTTATATATATATAAGTTTATATATATATAAGTTTATATATATATAAGTTTATATATATATGTATATATGTTTATATGTATATATATATGTTTATATATATATATATATATATATATATATATATATATATATATATATATATATATATATATATGTTTATATGTATATATATGTTTATATATATATATATATATATATATATATATATATATATATATATATATATATATATATATATATATATGTTTATATATGTTTATATATATATATATATATATGTTTATATATATATATATGTTTATATATGTGTATATGTATATTTATGTGTTTATATATATATATATATATATTTAATATTTTTGACAGAGAGTACTTGGTGGAATTCCATTTTAATATTTTTGAATAAAATATTTGAGTGATTTTCCACATTTTCGTTTTTTATTAGTGACCGGTTTCGCCAACCTTTCACGTTGGCATTATCAAACAGAGTCAAAATGTGGAAAATCACTCATGTATTTTATTTAAAAAAAAAAATGTATATATATGTTTGAATTTATATATATATATATATATATATATATATATATATATATATATATATATTTATTTATTTATTTATATGTATACAGTAAATAATCTGTGTTTTTATCACGGCAGCGGCGCTGCATCGACACAGCTCCGTGCGTCCTGCACGGGGCGGGCGGTCGCGCCCACAGTGGTTTCATTCTATGGCAGATGAATGCGGTGGACTAAAACCGTAATCCTTTATATTAAATTGTGCGTTCAATAGCGAAGCCCGATCGGCAACCAGGGCTGAGAGCGGCTTGGGTAACGGTTTCGTTACATTCTCGCGCCGCAAAGTTCCAACAGGTAACGCCGCCGCGCAAGGCACACGCTGCCACTCGATACGTCATCAATATGTTTTTTGTCGTCATAATTTTTCGGCGACTTCAAATTAGTTTTTGTTTGTGTACACCGTGCATCAGTATAGATGATTTTGACAGATTTATTTAATGCTCGGTAATCCACCGTGTCGCGGCTGTCGGGCGAGCCGGCTCCCCTCGAGGGCTGTAGATGCACGGTGGATCCTTCGACATACTTTACTGCGTATTAATTCCATTCTATTTCGACTTCGACTTCCCTTTCGTTCGCGATAATCGCATTTCACTTTATCATTCTGGTTGATTGCAGTTCGGCGGTCGCGACGGGTTTCATCTTTTCCTGGAGTTGTTTATTTCGTTCGCCGCGTAGCGCCCCCGCACCGAGGCTCGGAGGGGCTCGACGGTGAGCCTCGAGCTGTCCGTCGTCATTGCGATGATGTCGGAATGTAAAGTGGTAAATCCGCATCGGATCGCAGTCGAGATCCACAGCTTCCGCCGTCTATCGCTGTGCGTGTGCGATGGATCGCACATCTTTCATCGCCGGGTCGGCGCGGCGACGAGCGGCCGGGCGCGAAGCCCGCGGGCCTCCGCCGAGGGGATCGGGGCCGCCGACTGTCCGGCCTTTACGACATTAGTAAAAATATTGGTTATTTTTTAGGAATCGGATGACATAATTTCTTTTATATCTTGCTCGAGGACCGCGATCCGCGTCACCCCGACCGGTTTCCGGACTTCGACCAGATTTTCAAGCTCCCTCAGTATTTATTTTACTATCGTACTCGGTGCAGCCTAGACTGCTCTGGCGGTACTTGTCGGATGGAATCGGCCTCTGACACGGCAGACGGCGCCCGCGGTACTCTCCCGATGATGTTCTTCGCGAATCCTCGACTCGAGGGGAAGCGTCCGCGAGCGACTGGCGTCCTGCGCACGTCGGAAAACGACGCCGTCTGCGAAGAACCGCGTGACGTCATATCCAGGATATCAGAAGTCCAAAGGGAACCCGCGAGCACGGAAGTGTGCCGAGGCTGGTGGCGATGATTCCTCTCGTGCGCGTGATTCATTCGCAAGAATGCGACTACGGTTCGATGAAATCTCAATGTAACGTTTGTAGCCTAAACGTGGATTGTCGCGCTAAATAAAATCCCTCCGCACGTTCCTGAGGCCGCGGATATATATATTGTGAATGTACTTCGTGACGATGAGCAAGCGCGCAGGGGCTACTAACCTTAAAAACCCACAACTTTCTAGATGAAAGCAGAGCGGTCGCTAATCGTTATTTACATCGTGGAGGGGGGGGAACCATATGATTATATATAGATATATATATATATATATATATATATATATATATATATATATATAGATATATATATATATATATATATATATATATATATATATATATATATATATATATATATATAGATATATATATATATATATATATATATATATATATATATAGATATATATAGATATATATATATATACAGGACGCGCCATATTTCATTTAATTTGGCTCTTTACAATTTATTTGAACTAGTTTTTGAATACAACATCAATCAAGTGGCCGCCTTTATTGGCCAAAGCAAAATGTAACCTTTTTGCTGCGTTTTCCATCACTTTTTCGAGCATCTCGGGCGGTATAGCGATGATTTCAGCACGAATGCTTGCCTTGAGCTCGTCAATAGTCCGAGGCTTGCTGGCGAATACTTTGTTTTTTTTTTTTAAATAACCCCACAAAAAAAAATCCGCAGGGGTCAACTCTGGAGATCTAGGTGACCAGTCAATGTCGCCTTTTTTTACATAACACGTCCAGGGAATTTTCGTTGCAGAAACTGCATTGTTTGATTTGCAGTGTGGCATGGCGCACACATTTGTGGGCAGGCATAATGAGTCAACGACCACCGATATCGCTTTCCATCGACTGTTTCTCCTTCTCTGAAGAAAAATGGCGCAATGATGGTTTTGGCACAAACGCCGGCCCAAACAGTCACTTTTTTTTCAACAATACTACGTGCTACCCAGCCCAGTTTGCTTTCCATTCTTTCAGAGTGTGAGATTACCCGCTCTATAGATATTTTCTATAGAGCGAGAGTACAACCTAGAAGATTGCCTATATCAGAAAAGGCCAAAAACCACCCCCCCCCCCACCAACCCCTCCAAATCCCCCCACCCTCCTCCCACCCACACACCACTCCACATAAATACAACTACATGGTGACACACGCCACCTAGCCAGTATGAAAGCGTTTGAAGAAAAGACAAACATATTTTTTTGTACCGCTGCCAAAGCCAAAGACGATTGATCGATTGACCCGGAGCGAGAGATGGAGATTGAGTTTCCCGTGGATTTGGTCACGGGCGTTTACGAGAGGAGCTCGGCTCGTCGCGATTTGCCAGAGTACGCCCGTTTTGGGCGAGTGAATTTCATCGTTCATTTTTTGCGACACCCGTGGTAAGTTTCGTTTTAGATATAACCTGCAATGATAGGTTTAACGAGATACACCGAGTCTGGTTTCACGGGACCGGCCGCCAAGTGTTTACCTCACCGCAGGACGAGTTCCGTCCCGCCCCAGCCCCCCTGGGGCGCCGCATCCGGGGGCACCCGGGAGGGTCGCAGATGGTCGCAGACGGTCGCCAGACGCCAGGGGCCGAAGCGAGGCTTCTCCGCAGCACCGTCGCAGACTACCCCGCTTACGCAGACATTTTTGCTTTAACTTTGAAGTATTTTTTAGATTTTATTTTAAATAAAATAGTTGAGTGATTTTACCACGTGTTATTTCTTTACCGGTGATCAGTTTCGTCATCCTTTCACGTTGGCATTATCAAATTGAGTTTAACTTGGAAGAATTTTATCCGTAGAAGGAATCTTTTGGCTTATAGTAGATTTTTCCAAAATTTTTTCTAAAATTACCAAAAAACTCAAAAATGGACCCATCCCTCGACCCGGCACCCTCATCTTTGAAGCTTAAATGATTCGTTCTTTTCGAAAGTTCTCGATAAATATTTCAATATATTGGTCCGCGTTGAAGGAATAATACAATACTCGTAATTATAATAATACTATCGCCGCAGCGGTGGCTCGATAATAAATTGAGTACCCGATTCGTTTGTATGTTTACTATACTAATATAATATAAAAGACTCGCTCATTCTCACCGGAGACGATCGTCTCGAATGAGGGCGGCCGGCTCGGAGAAGCGAAGAACGATCGGGTCGGTCCTTCCCTTCTCGGTCCGGCAGGCGTGTCGATTATATTTTGGACCTCGGTGTAAACGGGCGGCGCGGCCCTCGCACTCGACAGCCACGGACAGAGGAAAGCTGCGGCTTCGAGGAACGGCCGATATTCCGAATTCGAATCGAAAATTCTTTGTTGATCGGAAATGTGTTTTTTTTTATATTCGGTGATGTTTTGATTTTTAGTAAAAATTAGTAGATGTAGTTTACGTCCATCGTATCGCACCCGTGTTCGGGCTCTTCGAACTCGATGCACGAGCAAAGGTACTGTCCGACGTCTTCCCCCTCGTCGGCCATCAACCGGGTCGCTTTGTCGGGCAGCCGAACTCCGCCGGGAGGAGGGAGGGCGGGAGGGCGGCACGGCGGGAGGGCGGCAGGGCGGGAGGGCGGCACGGCGGCACGGTGCACCGGCCACGCGCCCGCAGCGAGCGGGGCGGTCGATACGTCTGGCGGCGAGGGGACGAGTACTTCCTCGAGAGCGGAACTCGCGTCTTAGCTCAGCGGCCGCTAGGGAGGAGTTCGGCAGGTTTTCGTGAAATGCGTTTGCTACTGTTGACATTGTAAATTGACTAGTTATTGAATACCTCCTGACAGGGCTCAGGTTTGCACAGTGGTGTAGTTATTATTACGATATAACGAATTAGACCGGCCGTGTTGTATTAACACTGATCCCGCGTGGTTCCGGCAGTGAGAGCATTTCCTGCGTCTTCCAGTGCTCGCTGCCGTTTCCGGCCAGAGGTCGTGCTCAGCCGGCGGCGCGGCTCCGCGGGGATAGCGGGCGAGTCGAGGTGCATTTCAATTGTGATCCTGACAATCTATAAAACATTATATTAAATGTTTATATGTGAGTAAAGTGATCCACAGTTTATTAGTAAAATATTACGTATCTAGGAGTTTATTCCATCCGTTCGATTTGTTATGTATTTAATGCATATCTGAGAATTACCCGAGGTACTCGTTTGACAGGCAGGCGGCGGGCGGCGCGCAGTGACCGCCGCGTCGCCCGCCAGCCAGCCCGCCCGGAGCCCCTGCGTGCCGCGGCTCTAATGTTTTTGTATTTGAAAATATCTGTGTTGACTTTTTGAAATATTTTTGAATAGACGAAAAATTACATCGTAAGTAGATACGCGTCCGAGGGTATCGCGAAAAGTCGTCATTGCGACGCAAGTATCGAAATAGGAGCGGGGCGGCTCGGGGACACCTCGGCTCTTATCTCGTCGGCGCTATCGTTATCTGCCGCTCCTACATCTGCCGAGGCGTGCCGGCGACTCGCGCGGCTCCGGCGTGACATCTCCCGCGGGCTCTCGCGCCTGACGCGTCGTCAGCGGCGTCAGCGCTCCGCGTATCGCGCCGGTGCTCCCGCGACTCCCTCGACTCCCTCGACTCCATCGACTCTACCCGCCGGGGTTTTAGTGTGTACGACGAGCTTGCCTTTCTCCGCTTCGTTTAATGTTAATTTTGAATGAGATATTTTTAGACGCGAATGCGGTCTCGTTAATTTTGACTGATTATTTTCTATCGAGAGATAAGGCGATTATTCTTTGAAGAATTGCAATTATAAATCACTCTCAGCTAAAGCTCGACAGGACGCGAACCGATTCGCGACGCGTGTAGAGGCTTTAAGTATTTTGTTCAATACTTCTGTTTATCGGATGCATTTGAATATGGCCTCATAAAATCGCGACGCGCTGTGACATATCGCTCGGTGGCCTATTGTGGCAAAGTACACATATCTTGTGAGAACTTGAAGGTGTTATCGATGAGTTTTTTCTTTTATTGCATACTTATTCCACTATCGTCTGCATCTAGTTTAGTCTATTATCGTCTAGATCACAATAAGTAACCTACGAGTCGACAAGTTTCGAAATCCCTCGATCGGTTGTTAAAAGTTTTCCTACAGCATGTCTCTTGGCGACGTCCGACGTCCGTCCCAGAAACCCACAGTCCGCGACTCTGCAAAAATTCATATTTCTGATAGCCGGTAGATAGATAGTATTCAGCTAGAAATACCGCTCCGAGAGAAGTTTGCTTTTCATTTTGATCATTCGTCTAATGCTAGACTGCATTTTATTTGTCAACAGTGGAATCGCTCTGCCGACCGTTTCCGCCCTGCTCCCCGGCCTCCGGCGCAGCGCTACGCAGCCCATGGCCGCGCCCGCTCTGCCCCGGGGAGGGGGCTCTATCGCAGAGAGGTGAGTCGCGTGTCCCCGACCGCGAGGATGGATGGAAGGCCTCGCATCTCACGCTCGTCGCTCTCTTTCTAGACTTGCGGCCCTACAGCAGAGCGGTACCGACGACTGGCGAAAGAGAGTCTCTCGGCTCAGCCCCGATGACGACGTCATCACCGCCACCAAGAACAGAATTAACGTGAGTACCCGCCCGCCGCCCCATTCGTCCTCCCCGGGGCCTTCTCCCCGGGCCCTCCTCGGCTCCGGCCGGCGACTGCCGTCGCGACGTATCGGGCAGTATCTACTAAATGTCGCAAGCTACTCGGAGTAAATGCCAGAGCAGCCGCTGCGGTGCGTCTTCCCCCGCCCTGGCCTATCAGAGGGGCGCCCCGCCCGGCCCGGCGTCGCGCGTGGCAAAACGGCAACGGCCAGCGCGAAGTGCCCTCGCTAGAGCCAAACGCCAATTGCTATTCAAAGGCTGCGATCGCCTGCAAAACGCTTTCTTTCAAAAAAAAATATGCAGACATTTAACGTTCGTCAAGCAACTTTGAAGACTCCGCGTATTCTCTTACCGTCGACATCTCTACTTGCGATTGACATTATGTGGCTTTTCGACTGTCAATTTGCCTCGAAAACACTCGAAATCCATTTCCGGTAATTGGATGCCCTTTGCCAGTATAGTCAGATTTTTCGGCGTATGCGAGCGATCGATGCGATCCTCGAGATCACCCTCGATGAGAGCTCTTTGCGTTTAACCTTCCCTAATAATGAACTCTGACAGGCGTTATCTATTTTAAGATTCGTTCGTTTTGTAAGTCGAATTCTGATCGACAGTAGATCTCTCCCGTGCTCGATCTGCCACTCCGTTGTAATAATAGACGAATGATATAAAATATTTGAACGACTCTGAGAGGTTCTATTTTACTGCTGATATCGACACTCCAATTTTACGCGCAAGATAAAACTAAGGAAATTATCGAGTCGAATAAAAAAATTCTTCGTCGATCGCCGAAAGCTCGTCTCGTCTCAAAAACTACATTTTTTCCTGTCCCGCCACAAAAGCAAAAGACAAAAAGACAAAAAGAAAAAGAAAGCTCGTCTCCGACTCCGATTCCGACGACAAGCGCGGAAACTCGGGGGAGACCCGGACGGGCGTCCGGGACCGCGCCGGCTCGGCTCGCCTTCGCGCCCGGACGCCCGCCCCGACCGACCTCCGCAGCTCCCAGTATGTCGCGACATTTACCGACTCGACTCGATAAACCGCGAGGCCTTTTATTTGCATTCGAGAGGTTCGAGTCCTTGACCGTGTTTGTGATAATAGAGCAAACACGTTGCCCACAGATGGCACCGTAATGTAAATGAAGTGCTATCATTTGTCAGAACGAATACGAGCATCGAGAATGTTAAACGAGTTGATAAATAAAAATACTTAATGACATGGAGTTATAATATATACAGTTATAATAGTTAAAATAAATTCGATGCTGACTGGTCGATGAATGACTAGTAATGATAACGGGAAGTCTCTTTTACGATAAGTGAGATTACCGAGGACCTGTTCTAGGATTTCATAGTCTAGCTGGAAGATGTGTTGTGAAATGAAGGCAAAGCTACGGCATTTACGGAAACACTTACCGATTCCGCCTCCTGGTGTTAATGTGCCGTACTTCCCGGCCACCGCTGCTTTCTCCGTCACTGCCGGAAGCCTCTCCTTCCGCCCTGCCGAGCCTGGCTTCCCGCCCGACAGCCACCGGACCGCTGGACTTATTCATCTTCAGATGCTGAATGAGCTCTCCGATGGCTTCCGATTCTTCTCCCGCTTTCGTTCCGGGGTCTTCGACTCTTTTCATTAGACTTGTTCCGTTTTTGAAATTTTTCAGTTTTATTGAGTCAATATTGTCCTCCGTTTTATCAAAAGACTTTTTTCCTAGGAAGTCATCTCTGTCTAGTTTTTTTTGTTGGAGTGGGGTGACTCTGGGTTTTTGTAAATTTTCTTTTTCAGAAATCGTCATGCACTTTTCCATGATCTTTCTGGCTCGAAGCTCGTCCATGCAGGGAAGTTTGATTCTACCGTCCGTTCTCGTATTGTCCTTGAGAACCTGGGAAAGATCGGTGTCTGTTCTGGAAGACTTGAGTTGCGATGGCTTAACTGGCGCGGGTGGCGGAGATCTGTCTGCTTCCACTTCCGATTCTTCTGAGGATTCAGACGACGAACAACTCTGACCCGTGGTGCTGCTTCCCGAAACACTCTCATCGGATGAACTGTCTATGCCTTCATCTTTGAGACCCTGCATAAAAACCAAAACAATTTTAAGCCGATATTATAGAATCCTTACTTTATTTGAGGTCGGTGACCATTCCATCGAACATATTTCTACCCTCATCCAGTTTTACTTATTTGGCTGTACTCCCGACCTTCAGCCACTTGCGCAAAATTTCGCATCCACATAATTTCCTGCTTCCAATGCCCCTTCTACTTTAGATTTTTCCTTGGACAATCAGCTGTAGGATGCTATACTTACTGTTTCGAAAAATGTGGCCAAAATAGGAGACTTTACGCTTCTTTACCATCATCTTAGTGTAATGATGTATTAAAAACAAATATTCCATATCATTTTACAGGGTGGTATGATGTGCCGTCTCCAAAATGTTACCGCTCATGATTGTTCCATATTTTATAAATACAGATATTCGGTCTGAATATCATTTCATATGCAATCGCAATTTTTGTCGTAAAAAAAATCGAATTTAATATCTTGCAAAAAATTTTTTTTTTAAGATTAAAGCCGGGAACACGCGGACAACCGGTCTATAAGTTGTGTCCACAATTTTTATTTAGATATTGCAGTGCGTACAACGCACGCTGTAAGCTACGGTGGACGCGATCCGGCGGCGGGCCCCGCTCGCGAAATTACGCCGGCAGCGAGCCCAGAATACTCTCGGCGCACCCGACTCTGCCAACTGTTTTTTTTTTCTGTTTATTAATCTCGTGATATTTCGGTTGGAACTTTTTGCGTACGTTTTCGGTCCGATGCTCGAGCCGCGGAGCAGCGAGGCCGCCGCGGCCCTTCCGCGGCGCGAGGAGCCGTCCGGAGACTCGGCGTCGAGCGCTCGATCGCGCCGGCGCAAGCTGTGGCTAGTGACTTCAAAGACTGGCGATAAATCGAAAAATTAAATGATTTACACAAATTTCAATATATTTTACTTCTTAAACACGCGCTTCATTGCATTGACATTGCAACCTGGTCACAACGTGTTGTCCCGTGGAGTCAGTATTTAAATATTTTAAATGAAATAATTCTGTGATTTTGCCACTCGTTTAATTTTACCGGTGACCGGATGGCGAAATCGGTCACCAGTACGCTCCACAAGGTGTTGTCAAAGTTGCTTAGCTTCTAATCAGTTAACTGATTGAAGATGCGATGAAGCACAAGAAGCCCGAATGAGGACTTCAATAAATTATTATTAAAAAGAACAGATGGCAATAAAGGTTGTATATAAGCCGTAAAATGTTATATTCATAAAATCCAATCGATATAAATATGATATATCCGTTCTAATGCCAATTTTTGGGGTGTCCCGCCACACTGCGACGAGGACGTCACGGAGCTGCGGCGGACCACGACGGATATTTTTCCTTGGGGGTGCGGGTTTCCGCATACTTTCAGTTGCGTCCGATTAGTTCTTGCTTTGTTTGTCTTCCATCAGTGACGTTCGATTTGTAAGAAAACCTTCTTATCGGAATGGAAACGTAAACATGTATACGTTATTATTAATGAACATTCGCGATTCGCTTTAACCGAATCCTGCTCTACCCTTTGTTTTATTCGGAAAACTCGAAGGTCCACCTCCGGCCGAGAGCGAAATACTCGCCAGGAGGCGCTCGCCAGGAGACGCTCTCGACGCTCTCGGCGCTCAGTCGGCCGGGCGAGCGCAGCGGTCTCGTTCGTTCTGTTCGCGTTTAAAACGTTGTCATATTTTAAGAAATTTTATGGAAAACAAATACTGAAGTCATCCAAAAAGTTTATTAATCTTGAGATTATTTTCCGACAGTCCGTCGTGTGTTTACGTTTCGACGTTTCTCGCTCGTCATGTCTATTCGCTCGAGTCGCGTCATAATCGTTGCGCGGCTTTTTTAGTACGTTTTTGAATAGTATCAAAAGACTTGGCAAAAATGTTTACGTGGAAGTTGCGGTTTACGATCCGAGACATTGAGTATGTATTTTGCTACCGTAATTGAATTTAATGTAAAAATACATGACACCCTGCGGTTGTTCTCTCTTGCCACACTCTCGTCCCCGACTCGGGGATCGGTCGCAATTCCTCCACTGCGCGATGCCGGTCCTCCTGCCGACCGGGCGCTTTCCCGATTCGAAGAGGTCGTTGGGCGTTCTACTTCCTCCACGGCGGGCGGAATCGTCGTTTGAACACTCTTGCCGCGGCAGTTTGCGCGTCTGCCCTAGCTTAACAGGAATCGGTCGTCCGCCCTGTGGACGTACATCGAGTGCAGTTTGCATTAACGTTTGTTTATTTCCTCCCGAGTCTCAGACATGTATGAAGTCATCTTTTCGTCATTTCGTCGACTGAGCATTCTAAAACTCGGCTCTCTCCGCTCAGTCTTGCGCCGGTAGCCGCTCGCGCGGGTTTCATTCGTCTTGTAGGTTTGAACCGCATCCGGCAAGATAACGTCGGAAGTGCCTTCGCACCGCCTGTGCGAGGAGCGTGTGACTTGCGTCAATCGCAATGTTAAATTACTATCGAGACGTGTAGCCCCCTACTTTCCGACCTCGGAATGATAGTTTTGTGTGACGGTATTGAAACTTGTCGATTTTTATTCCACGCAAGTTGAATGGACTTAAGTTCTACACGGACTGTCGCCAGGTCGTCCCAGCTGCTCCACATCGGCATCGCGTCGGACCGGGTGTCCTCGCCGCGTAAGGCGCGGTGGACGACGTGTGGCCGTAGTCGGTCACCGAGACTTCGAGTGCGAGCGCAACTTGCCCGCGATAAGAAGACCCCGAGGCGCAATCGTGGAGTAGCTTCCTGTGTGTGTACTGATTTTGATTAAATCATCACTGATGAAATATTTCCCGAGTATTTGTGATGACATTCCTCGTTCACCACTGTAACATTGTGTTATTTCGCATCGACTGGTTTTGTTTGCCGAAGCGTTGGAAGATTAGTCATTCATTGTCACGGACGATTCGTGACACTATTCAACGCTAATTTAAATTTTATAGTTATCTGCTAAACGAGTCTATTGATCGATATTTAGTATTTTATGTTTGATCACTGAAGAAAATAAAATTTGCGTTTTGTCGTGAATACAGCTAGTGCTTTGATATATATACGTATATAAGTGCACGTAAATAAACAACGAGTTGTCACTCTGAAAGATATCCGATAAACTGCAGTCCCTAGAGTACGATAGCGGTCACACAGAAGTAATTCGGAACGATGTTAGCCCTGCTAGAGGTGCTGCTCGGCGTGGCGGCTCTCCTGTACCTCGTATGCAAGCTGTTCGCCAGCGCCGCTGTCGCAGCCCCGCCCTCGCCGCGCTCGGACCCGCCTCAGCCGCCCTCGTCTCTGCCACCCTCTGCGCTCGCTCAGCCCGGTCGACGTCGAGACAAGCGCGTCTCCTTCTCCGACAGAGGAATCGCTGACGAGGAAGCGACACTGAAGCGAGAGAAGCAGCTCTTTACTGCCCTCCTGGAGGTACGGCAGAGCGGCAGACTTGTCATTCGCGAACTCTTCACCTCGTGCTCTGAGAGTCGGGCTGCCGGTGTCCTGGCGCTCGCGAATAGTTTACTTTATTATCCACGTTTGATCTTCTTCGCATCCCCCGTTCCAGGAGTCGCTGACGCAGCAGTTAGACGATCGGCGGCGCGCTGTGCAAGCGGATCCCGCAGAGACGCCAGGGGACCTGCTTATCTCCGAGCGTCGAAATAATCTGGAAACCAGCGCGCAGGGATGGAGGAAGCGAGTGGGTCAGCACGACGCTCCGCAGTTCTCAGTGGCCGGCCGCATGGGACGCGACCGCGACTCGCCGGCTCTGTCTGCCACCCTCGCTCCCGCCCTCGCTGCGTCTTCGCCAGACAGACGCACGCCGCAGGCAGCGCGCTTCAAGTGAGTGGATGCGCTGCAGGTCCGATTCCAGGAACCTTGTAACGGGCGGCTTTTACTCGCATTATCTATGCTTTCGAATCGATCCTTTTGTTGATGACCTATTTTTAATGGTATTTCTCTTTGGCTTGCAGGTCTCGGCGCGCAGATGGACCCCTCAAATCTGCGTCCAGTGTGGCGCTTTCGCAGCCCCCACCGGCCTCGTCGCAGCCGGCGTCTCCTCTGCGAGGAGCGCCAGACTTCCGTCGCAGCGTCTCTGTATCCGGCGTAGACGACTTTGCAGCGCAGGAAGGGACGCCCCGGCAGAACGGTACGTGTGATGTCAAGCGAGGAAGACTGTCCGAAGCAAATTCGTATTAATAAACATACTTCACTAACTGTAAACTAAAAAGAACTGAAAAGTAACTGAAAAGTAACTGTTTATGGAAGTTAACCCTTTGCACTCGAGAGGTGCGGATTCCGCACCACACGATGTAATGCCGCAACTCGAGTGGTGCGGAAATTCGATGTGCGGTGATAACTATTTATGGTTTCTTATCTGGTGATTTCTTGTTTATGTGATCTTGTTCTTTAAAGTTCGTTACTAAGCACTGCCTATATAATTTTACAAAGATCATGTTATCTCCCTTTCAAACTACTCTAGAATTTCTTATCTAAGATTAGTGCGGCACCATAAAGCGAACTGCATTTTTGGTCTCAGTTCGACCTTGACAGTCATGGCAAAATGACTAGATGTGTACCTAATCAACCCATATATTTTTTGCTTGTACTTCTTATCGTAATCATTCATTTGTAGGTCCTTATTTGCTTAAACTTATATTGCATTGAAGGATAGACTTTTTTCACCCTCACAATATCAATATCATTAACTTATCGTACCATTATTTTGTTTGGTTTATAATATATAATAATCTAATATATATAATAGCCATTGTGTGTATGTATGTATGTATGTATGTATGTATGTTTCGATTTTTGGTTTTCTATAGAATATCTTAAAAGATACAACGCTGATTTTTTGCACATAAGTTAAGTAAATTTTTCCGCAGCTATGTGCCGAATTTCAAGACGATAGGATAATATTTTCATTCATAAACTTTAAAATATGCTTTAGCGAATTTCAATATGTACGAATTATATGATTCAGTTCTTCACCGTGAGAATTTCAAATTTAGAACTTTTACAAAAAAAACAAATTTTAGATGCTTCTAAGAAATTTCCAGCTTATGTCAGTTTGACACAAACGCCATCTCCATTTTTTTTTATCGAAATTGCATTAGAAATTATTAATCACATCATTAATAACTCAAAATAACACCTTCTACGCACAGAAAACGTAATTAAAAAAGAATTGCACAATTGAACGTGATAAAGACTGCATCAAATAAAGAACAGTGCAGTGAAAAGTGATGCGTTGTTTGTGACACGAAATGTGACATAAATGTCAAGCAATGAGTTGGAAGGAAAACGTGAGCAGCGTCTTCTTAAAATTCGAGTACGCGCATCGACCTCAAGACAAAAAGAAACTGATGCACAGCGAACGCTGCGTTTGTCTTCGGATTAATTAGTGTGACCTGTCGATTCTGCAATGCTTTACATTATCAAGCAGAAACCCATCAGATGGAAAGTTCAACGATTACTGTCACAAAAGTAAAGTGAAACTACCAGCAAGGCCTATTTCCCCAGTATATTTAAAGGATATTTATAATGTAAATTTCAAGAGAAAAATAAGATCATACAATAACAGTATATCTTTTGCATCAATGGGAGCTAAATTAACAGTGGGCCACTCTGCTTCAAAGTTCAAGGCCAAGGTATATCACAGAACTTCGCACCTTCATCCAACTGATGGTACAAAATTAAAGCATTATTCATCTTATTATTGTAAGCATTGTTCATCGAATGCGCGTCATTCTGTGACGGGCTACATTTCTAGTATTATGATAATGTGAATCTCACTAAACAGCTGAGGAGAACAGCCGCTTAATCACTTGCGGTATATGAAAACCTTAGTTCGGCAATTGACAGAAGATTTTCGTCAGACACGTGCTAGAGCTTCTCTGCAACCTGCGATTCCGAAAATATCCGCCTAAGTGGAAAGCTGCATAACATTCTAACAGGAGTAAGGAAAGATTGCAAAGTCTGCTATCAAATAAATAAGCCCGGCAAAAGACATCAAACGACATACTATTGTGATACTTGTCATGCATGCATCTCGGCAATTGTTACATGAAATATCATACAAAGCAAAATTACAAAGACTTATGTTAACGAAATTATCTTCGTAAAGATGTAAATATTCATTAAATATTAAAAAAAAAAGTTTTATGTGTTAATTTGTGTGTGTGATCATTTTAAGATAGAGGTGAAAAATTCACCAAAAGTGCTACGAAACGCTTCGAGTTGCTGATTAGTCCGCGCGGAAACGGCCTCGAGCGCAAAGGGTTAATATCTCTCACAGTATTCTGTTGAATTTTCCTTTATGGGTAGTTTTCTTCGCTCGCAGGCGACGCCGTGGCGGGTCCCTCGGTGGCCGTCCCCAGGGCTGACGACGAGACATTCACGTCCTTCTTCACCAGCGCGTCTCGGGCGGTTGTAGCTTCCTCCTCGGTGTCCTTTGCTCCTGACTACGACGAAGACTTTGAGAGGGTATCCGGAGACATCGATTTGGATGCCATCGATAGCGGACCGAGGCACATGTGAGTTTGTCAACATCTAGTGTTTTTGTTTTTCATTTTGTATGTCTTTTACGTATTTGTTTTGATGCAGGCTGGGCGGTGCGGGAGTGAATCGCGTTCGCGCCGCGCGCAGGGCGGGAGGATCGCGCAATCCTCTGAAGGCCCTGGCCGCTCGCACTGACCTCCGCCAAGAGTACACGCAGCCGCCTCCCACTGGCGTGGTGGACAAAGAAGCCGCACACTTGACCCGAGAGAAAGGTGAATCCAAGCGACTGACTTATCGAAAGCTTAAGTGTTCAATATTTTTGCCAGAGAGTACTTGGTGGAATTCCATTTTAATATTTTAAATAAAGTGACTAAGTTTGAAAAACTCAGTTAGATAATGCCAACGTGAAAGGTTGGCGAAACAGGTCACCAATAAAATTAATCATGTGGAAAATCACAAAAGTATTTTATTTAAAATATTATTGAAAATTTATCATTAGTCGAGCACTTTTAAGAAACAATTCCGTTTTAACTTTCTAGTCGCTCTCGCCAACTCTTCAATGGCAGTGGAGGCGTTGGCCGGCTTGGCAGCGCGCGAGGATTTTTCGGCGGTGGCGTTGCGGAAGGCGGGGAAGGGAGCAGGATCCCCTCTCAGCCTCTCCAAAGTTACGCTCGTGCATGTCAAGGGCCGACGCCGAGTGCAGGCGCGCCTGGTGCGCCCCCACTACTCCAGCATCAACAGCGGTGACTGCTTCGTGCTCATCACTGCCGACTGGCTGTTCCACTATGCAGGATTCTACGCTAACGTCATTGAAAGGTGAGCCCGATCGCTTGCAAAGATGTTCCGGGTCGATCTTTCTGTTTCTTGGATGCACATAAATTGAGGGTTTTTTGTTTTAGATCTCGGGCTGCGGAAATCGCTCTGCATATCCAGACGACCAAAGATTTGGGGTGCTCGGGGTCTCCGGGAGTGGTGACATTGGACGAGCAGTCGCGGACTCGCATCGGTCGGCAGTGGGCGCAGTTTTGGACTCTTCTAGGTGTCACCGATGACCCCCAGGACTACATCCCCACGCCTGCGGGCCACGCCGACGAGGACGAGATTTTCGAGTCCGGCATCGTGTCCACCAACATGTGCTACGAAGTTGCGGACGATGAGCTCATCCCTGTACAAGAGTATTGGGGCCAGATCCCGAAAATAGCGATGCTCGATCCGTCGAAAATTCTTGTTTTCGATTTTGGTTCGGAGCTTTACGTTTGGAATGGCAAGAACACTATCCTCGAAAACCGCCGGCGGGCCTTCCAACTTGCGCAAGAGCTGTGGGGTGAGGGTTACGACTACGGAGACTGCCTAGTGTGTCCGCTCTGTGTGCCTGCCCTACTGGGAGCTGTAGCTGAACGACCCGAGCTTTGCAAGAAAGCCAGTAACCGACCCGAATGGGCCGTCATCTCCAAGGTCACTCAGCACATGGAAAATGTCCTCTTCCGCGACAAGTTTTTGGACTGGCCGGACTTCTCGCGAGTTATCAAAGTAAAGGAAGAGGAAGACAGTGTTAGCGAGCCCTCGCTGGACATTAAACCTTGCGATGCTGAGCGAATCTGGACAAAAATACTCTCTGATCCCGGTTTGGTTCTTGAAGGATCTCCTGTGGGCAGAGGGACACAACACTATGATCAAGAGACCATGAGGAATTTTGAAGTGAAGACCAAATCCGTCACCAAGTGGTCAATCCAGGAGTATGACTATGTTAAGATTGATTCTGCCGATCTTTCTGAATTCTATTCTGGTGACAGCTACATCGTAAGATGGGAATATCAGATGACCGTCACCGGAAGAGAACTGAATGGAAAGCCTTCTAAGCATAATATTACAGGTAGAGATCGTTGCGCTTATTTCTGTTGGCAAGGAAAGGACGCCTCCGCCAATGAGAAAGGAGCAGCGGCACTACTTACAGTAGAACTAGACCACGAGAAGGGTCCTCAATTGAGAGTAGCGCAAGGCTGTGAGCCGCCAGCTTTCCTCAACCTTTTTCAGGGCTCATTGATATTCCACCAGGGTAAGCGAGGTGGTGAGGAATCTCGCTATAGGCTCTATATGGTGCGCGGCAACATCTCTAACGAGGCTCATCTAGTGCAGGTGTCCTGTTCTATGAGACAGTTGAGGAGTCGAGGTTCCATGATCATCGCTGACACAGAGAATGGTCAACTTTATGTTTGGCACGGAATCAAGAGTCTCAAGCATACAAGATCCATTGCTCTAGAAGCTGCTGAAAGAATAGCATTAAAGAAACATGCTAATCTCTTCAATTCTAATATTATTGAAATTAAAATATCCGAGATTAAGGAAGGAGATGAGCCGAAATCCATTTTGGAGATTTTGGGAGGTGCCAATAGACAGCTATATCACTCGCTGCTCAACAAAGACAACAAGATTGTTGAATCTGCAGCTGTCACACCTAGGCTTTTTCATTTTACAGACCTCTCGGGCAAGTTTGATGCTATTGAGGTTTTATCACCACTGAGACACGACTCATTAGTCACTCCATATCCATTTTCGCAACAAGAATTGTATTCAGCATCACAACCAGGTTTGTCAATCACTTTTCATGGATAATTTTATATTATTTCATGAATTTAAAAAATCTAATGATTCTGACTCATATTA
Source organism: Atopsyche davidsoni (assembly GCA_022113835.1). NCBI lineage: Eukaryota > Metazoa > Arthropoda > Insecta > Trichoptera > Hydrobiosidae > Atopsyche > Atopsyche davidsoni. The sequence continues at coordinate 18,483,063 of JAILWY010000023.1, forward strand.
CTGAATTATTCTAGGTTTGTTTATGTTGGACAGTGGAGAGAGTTTATGGTTGTGGCAGGGCTGGTGGCCACAGCACGAGGACAGCAATCCTGTGGAGGCGGGCGCAGGTACCCTCCTAATCCTTTATTCACCTTGTCATCTAATGCTCTGACAATTATGTATATTTTTCTATTATATTTGAAATATTGGTAATTTAAAAAAAATAAAAATTCAATGTATTGTGATCGTTTCGTGATTTTCATTAGTTACACAAAATTTTCAGGTGCAGGCACCCGGCGTTGGCATGCATGTCGTCGCGCAGCTCTCGAGACATGTCTGCAGTACTGGGAAGTGTCTCGTGGCAAGTCTGAGCCCGATACTCTCCTGGTGGTGGCTGGACTAGAGCCTCTCACCTTCACTAACCTCTTTGATACATGGCAGGACCGTGATGACATCGCTGAACTCAATATCATGGTAAGCATTGCCGAATTCTATGAATAATAATGATATGAGGTGCATTATAGTAATTATTTATATGCTCCCTTCAGTACGGGTACAAGGTTGGTGAGGGTGCATGTAGTGTGAGCGAGGAGCTGTGTCGTTTGACCCGCAGCTCCTTCCCGCTGGCTGTACTAAGGCAGCGGCCTCTACCTGAAGCCGTTGACCCCGCTCACATTCAGAAATATTTAACGGACACCGCCTTCCAGGTTTGTTTATTTGTTTTACTATTGTATAACTTTTATAACATTAACTGTGAATTCTATTTTTATTGAAATAATTACATTTTGCTTTTAAATAAGAAAACAATTAAAAATAATTCAAATTGTCAAGGTTAACAAAATAAAAATTACACTGATTTAGTCAATATTGTCTGTGTTTCATTTTTAGGAAACTTTTGGCATGTCAAAAGAGAGCTTCTATGAGCTTCCACTGTGGAAGCAAGCAAATATGAAGAAGGACCTTGGACTATTCTGACCCGAGTGCTACCCTGTTGCAACGTTATGCTGTTCGTTTCTTGATACCCCTGAATCTTCCAGCTTCGCTATCGGAGATTGCGACTCTAAAATTGATCTTATGGAGCAAAGTGTCGGTCATCGTTGCCTCATCAACAACGTTGTAGACCTCATTATGGATGTGGGGAGTCATGCGGATTGTCGTTTGCTGGTGCGAGTCCCTCGAGCCCCGCCCAGGAACCGTTCACCTTCCTGCTCCTGCTGCATGCAGTGAACATGTGTAACCGTGCACTCATTGCTACCGTCCATGATTTTCATACATTTACTTTACCTGATCGACTGTCCATGACAGTAATTGTCACAGTCGCAATGGATTCATTAAATCTAGTCGGGTTGGGAAACTGTATTCTTGCAAAGTAGACTATTTTGGCGATGATTAATGTCAATGATTGTCACTTTAACTATTTTATATTCATGACAATCTCGTATGAAGTGGAATGGAATGGATTGACTCACACGTACAGTTGTACAATATTCTTTGAATTTGTTTATTAGAACCCAACAGAATGTGTTGCAGCGATATTTATTACTGATGTACTAAAAGTATTGTATTATATTGTTTATAATTAGAAAATAAATAATAGATAATTGCCATTCTCACATGCCAATAGGTGAGCCACCGATGTTTGTATATCTCTGTTATTGAATTATGGTGATATTTTGAAAGGTATTAGTAGGAAGTTATTTTGTCATAACAGCGAGTTGGATCACTCGCAGTTTTATGTTTTTCGATAAAATGACACATTCTTATAACAAAATTATTTACTAACTAATCTGTATTGACATCTGTCAATATTCATGGCAAATTACTTACTCCTGTACAGAAGAATTGTATTTATTTCGTTCACAGATTGTCACTTATCAAGTAAACGAAATGGGTTCAGTGTTACATTTACTCAACACTGACTTCGTGTAGAACGAAAAAGGCATCGAGAGCTTGGACTGTAAGGTAGATTGCCAGATCTCCCAGGTTTTGCACATATCTAGTGGAAGTCGCACACCTGCCGAGGCGGATAGGAAAGAAATGTGTGGATTCTAATTCTGCTTTTGACCATCCGCCACAGACTTGCGACTTAGTAATTTACATGAAATCCTGATGGCGATCGCTACTTATAAATATTTTTTCTATGAACTGTAAATACGTTAGGTATGATACAAAATATTGAATATTGTGGTTTGTAAATTTTTTAACTAATGTAATTTTGTATAATCACACAACCGTCATGACTGCACGACCTTCCTGGTTATATTGACTTTTTATAATGAAGTGCGTGCCTCCAAATGTGTCGTGCTCCTATTGTGACTGATTATTTTCAAATTTAATTTGCAATTTTCTAAAAATTGTGGATTTATTCTCGCTAATGTATGATGTAACACAAAGAACGTAATTAAATTGATTTTTTTAAAGTTTTACACATTTGTTTATTTAATTACTTCTGATATGATTAACTGTATTGACCGAAACTCCAGTTAGTGAACGCATCTATGACTCCCGCTAACAATCCCAACGAGCACTTTCTCAGAAAGTTTGTGGTGGTTATTGGTTTTTTTAATAAATATTATAAACACAGATATCGTTGGGATCTTTTATGCTGCGTAAAAATGATGATATTGGTACTCTGCTATTTAAGAATCCGGAACTGGCCACTACATAAATAATATTTAAAAAGTAATTATTACATTTGAAAATGAAACTCTTTGGCTGTAGAATGAGTTTATTTCATCCGAATGTCTATAAATTGTTTTCATTGTGTGGCGCGATTTTAAAAATTGTCTGTCATTATTACAATAGATTTAACTCGAGAAAATTTTTGTGCGATGATTTATTATGATTTTTGACGTGGTCTAACTCAACAGCAGTGCATCGATCAACTCAGTTCGACTTTTGGGGATCAAGCACCATCGAAGACCGCTGTGTATCACTGGTTTTGTGAGTTTAATCGTGGACGTCGTATGCTCACGGACGAAATTAAAGATGGTCGTCCTAAATCAGTTGTTGTGCCACGAAACATCGACGTAGTGCGTGAACTAATAATGCAAGATCGTCATGTTACATATCGAGAGAGAGAGGCGTCCTTGGGCATTAGTATGACAAGTATACATAAGATATTACACAAACACTTGGCTGCAAAAAAAATTTGTTCGCGTTGGATACCGCACAACTTGACAATAGATCAAAAACAGGCTCGTGTCGATTGGTGCAAAAATATGATAAAAAAATACAATCGTGGTGCATCAAAAGCTGTTTACAATATCTACACAGGTGATGAATCCTGGATTTATGCATATGACCCCGAAACTAAGCAACAATCAACAGTATGGGTGTTCCAACATGAGCCGAACCCAACAAAAGTTGCTTGTGCGAAAAGCACTTTGAAGCCAATGGTCGCCTGTTTTTTTGGTATAGATGGACACGTGGCTACTGTACCACTAGAAAATCGTAAATCTGTTAATTCGACGTAGTACACGACCATTTGTTTGCCAGAAGTCTTTGCAGAAATTAGGAAGAACAATCCACAACGCATAATCATTCTCCATCACGACAATACAAGCTGTTACACTTCAGGTGAAACGACCCGATATTTGGAGGGTGAAACGGTGGAATTAACGGGTCATCCCCCATATAGCCCTGATTTGGCACCCAACGACTTCTTTTTATTTCCAACCGTGAAGAATAAATTATGTGGTCAACGATTTATAACCTGAGAAGAAGCCGTTGAGGCATTCAAAAATCATGTTTTGGAGATACCACCTTCCGATTGTAAAAACTGCTATGAAAACTGGTTTCACCGAATGCAAAACTGCATCGATCATCACGGCGAATATTTTGAAAAGCAATAAAACCATATGTAATAGTCAATGATAGTTATTTTATTTTATTCCGGATATATAAATAGCAGCCCTCGTAGCAGCGCAAATGCATTGATTAATGGTTTTTCTGATCGTATTGACATTTTTAGTGATGGCTTTAATTTTTTTTTTTGCATATTAATTCATCATAAATTATTATTTCTTTAATTCCACAGTTTTTGAAGTCATTTCGAAAGCATTTAGCATGAGGTTTAAAATAAATGAACAATAATTTTTTAATAAATAAAAGTTATAAATTTTTGTACAAATAATATATTTTAAAAACTCTATACTCAAAAGGAAATCAAATTTTATCAAGATGTTGCAATCCGTAGGCTCGAGACGGCTCGCTCGCGAGAACCGAGAAGAGCCGGGCGCTCCAGAAGACCGGGTAGGAAGCGGCCACTCTCGGAGAGGGTCAACATTTTATAACTGCATGGGGAAATAAAACTTAAACAACATTGCACTAACAGTCCCTGTATATTCAAATAGACAATACAGTTTTAGTTCTGCGGCGGTGGCATGGTGGGGACAGGGTTTCCGGTGGTCGCTGGGGGTTCCTCGGTGGTGGGCTGCGTGGGCGGCGGGACGGTCGGGGGATCGCACACTCCTTCCGGGACGTTCACCGGCCAGTCGCACACCTGCAGGTAGAGAGTATCACTAGACTCGGTCGAAGCCGCTTTCTGTGCGATTGTTGAATGACAGTCGAGTGGTGTTCATCAATTTAGGTACAATTTTTTTTAAATTATCAAGTCATATCGAATTAATTACGTAAGTATTCTGGGGTAGAAGCTATATGAAGATGTTTCAAAGATTTTTATAACAGCTGAGCTTCACACACCTTTTCCTCAATCGCGAATGGCAAACGCATTTTGGAGTAGAATTCTCGAGTGGAGAAGCTACGTAAAGCCGGAACGCTGTTGCGAGGTCTAGGAAGTAGAGGAAGGACTACACGAGAGTAAGTGCATCGCTCGATAAAGTAAGTGCATCTCATCAAAAATAAATGACTACGTTATTTACTCTAATGACACTATCGTTAATCGTAATCCACTGGGATCTCTCGAAACGATAACGCAGCTTTCGAGGCTGACGCTTATCACAGCGCGAGATCTTCAGCCGCCGAGTGCGCGCAGGGCGACGGCTGCCGAGCGAAGGCCACGCGGCCCTCGCGAGAGTGCCGCTCTTCGACTTACGCCAGCCTCGGGGTTGAACCAGGTGCCGTTGAGGCAAGGAAGGAGCACGGGGCCGCTGCCGGCGCAGACCCAGAAAGTGGCGCAGTCCTCGGGGTTGGGGAGGTGCGCGGCGCCGCTCTCAGGGTCCGGCGGGGGGCAGTCGGGCACGGCCCGGAGCGTCAGGCCGCACAGCGCGACCGCCGCTAGAGCCCAGACCAGCACGGGGACCAGCGCGGTGCCTGAAACACGCCCGACCACGCACTCATCATCACTCATCATCACAAGTCTCTACGCAATTAATACAAATTACAAATTATAATGTTTTCAGATATACCATACTATACATTATTGATACAGTGTAGTTTGTTCATATTTAATTTAACATCCAACCATATAGCCATATAAACCATTCTTAAAGAATATGTCAAGAGGAAATTAAAGATGAAGACGTTAAACTTCCCCCGCTCTTCCCATTCTGTTGCTCGTGTATGGCTGCCATTCCGTGCCCTGAGCGCATGTAAAGGTCGGTAATGGAGTAGTAGACTTGTGATTGTGGACGAATGTGTTCTTGTATAAGTAGATGAGCTCCTGTTTTTGTTTCTGCAGTCCTGCTGCAGAAGGAATGTCAGATCTAAATTTTTAAGGAAAGAATCGTACAATAATGCTATTGAGCAGCGACAATACGCAGACCTTTCTTTCGAATATAAAAACCGGGTCGCAAAAGGAGCCGGGGACGCACTAGACTATTGTCCATAAGAAAACCACGGACAGACCGACATCTGAGGAGAGGCATCTGAAGAAGAAGAAGGCTTAAAAAATTAGGCATCCGCATGGCGTAGAACGTCATATAAAAATATGCGAGTAATCAATTAGCGACGGGTCTGCTCATCCGGGCCGGGGGCGACTGCGGCCGTGTCCCGCGCTCTCTACGCGAGGGGGCAGTCGCCGAGAGCGTTTCGCCTGTCCAAGAAGCTTTCCAATCTTACCTTGCATGGTTGAATCTTCTGCTTTTTCACAAACTGAAATGATTTAATTGTGAGTAAGCCTACTATATATGGATGGGACGCGCCGCTTATCTCAGATAATGGAATATCGAGAAGATGGAATCTTTCAGTCGGCTTATGGATAACGAACGTGCAGATCGATTAGCAAGATCGAAATTAAAATCATATCTCGGGGAATTTCCACTCCCATCGCCCACCGCCGAAGTAGAGCCGACGCTGGCGAAATCGCTTACTCGTATCTTCTCCCCGCAGGGCGTCTCCGCCCGGTCCCCGACGCCACATCGTCCTCGTCTCGTATTCTTCCTTGCCTGTCGGCTGACATCTCGATGCCTGCTTATCACCTGACAAAATATACGAATAACCTTAAAATAAATAAATTATTATTACCTTTTCATGTAAAAATTCCGCTAAATTAAATGAAACACGTAGAGTCGGTTGTCACGGTCGTCATTCGCTCGCAGATCGGGGTGTAGGGGCGTTGTTCGCTCGGCCCTCGAGCTGCGAGGCGTGGCGAGGCGTGGCGTGGCGTGGCGTGGCGTGGCGTGGCGTGGCGTGGCGTGGCGTGGCGTGGCGTGGCGTGGCGTGGCGTGGCGTGGCGTGGCGTGACGTCAGCGCGACCGACCGACCGTCGAACGGTGCGTCGCTCGACTACTCCCCGAGCAGATTCAGAAACGTGCTGTTATTTATGATCTGCTGTGTCACACGTGAGGAGGATATGACAAAATTCGACGAAGATCAATTTTGAAATTAACATTTTAATGACCGAAATGGCACGTTTCGGACACAATGAACGGTGACGCGTCAGGAGCTCGCGTGTCCGTCGTCCCTCAGGTTGTCATTACATTAAGTAATTATCATTTACGCAGAACTGCGTACTCACCTCCGACTCTGTTCTTCGGAAATAAAATCAATCAGTCGAAGCTGCCGCTCGAGGGTTCGGCTAGGAAAGCAATGTACACAATTAAAACTAAATGAGTGCAAGTTTCATCTGAACAGAAAACATTTATTCAATTTATTATATTACATATTTTATATGCACGCACATATGTGAATATTCACGGAGCTGTAGTCCGGTGTGCGCTATAGAAACGCGGGGAGAAATCGAGGGCCGGGGCGAGGGCCGAGGGGAGGCCCGGGGGCACCTCGGAAAACGTGAATGCCCTCTTTCATCCGTACAATAAAAATAGTAACTCATAATATAAAAATATCTATATCCTCGCATTGCACACGCGAGCCGTCCACGCGACAGTGCACAGAATTTTCGCTATGTACGAGCGCATCATCTTCGAGCTCGTAGGTTCGCGGAGATGGCGGCGAGCGGGAGACTTCGTCTCGGGAGATCGTCGGCGCGTCCACGGAGGGGACGCCAGCCTCGCCCAGGAACACCCGGGACGCGCGGCCCCGCCGCCCTGCGCATCTCTTGTGAACGATCGCCGATCGAAGTGTCGGCTAGCCGTAGTGCAATTGTCAAATATAATGTATTTTTTTTAATTTTACTAAATTTTACATTATTATAGAAAAGATTTACAATTTTAATGAATAAGTATAATCTTATCGAGCTTACTCTTTCGTCGAATTGCAGATCGACAAGAAAACGTCGCGCGTCGAGTGACGCGGGCGACCCCGAGGGAGAGACGCGGAAGTCGCGGATCCAAACGACTAGGACTAATTGTAACAAGCACTCGAAAATATTTAAGTTAATATTATTAACGATTGAGAGGACACTCTCGGGACATTAGACAAGTATCGACGAAGCTGGCCGGCGGGGGGCGGTCTGTACAGGGCGGAGGGCGGCGGCAGGGGCGGAGCGGAGCAGCGCTCAGTACAGGCTCCTCGCCAGCTCCTCCGGGCTCAGCGCGCCGTCCTGCAACAGTCGCGGTCGGCGATTACCACGGCGCCCCGGCGAGCGGCTCCCGCGCCTCGGGCCGGCCGGACTCACCTGGTCGGTGTCCATGTACTTGCGCACCAGCGCGCGGGCCAGTCCCGGGGTGTCCTGCACCACCTCTGCGTACCAGTCCGCGGGGACGCTGCAAGGAGGAGGAGCGTCAAGCGCAGCGGCGTCTTTAGCACCGCGCGGTACGAAATATTACAGTATATAAATCATAAGCAGCACCTATTGCTTTTTAAAAACTATTCACTCATCGTTCTTTTGCTCTTGAATAAACTGCCAAAAGTAATGAGAATACCTCATTATTACCTGCTGATATCCTTAAAGAGCCTTCAAAGTTATTTGACGCTACTCGAAGACCGGTCTCCGTTCTCTCAGTCACATCGCATCAAATATAATTATTTTTGGGTGTTTTAAGCATTTTATATCTAAACTTAGTATTAAACATTTTGAAGTTCGTCGGCTATTTAAGCAATGAAATTAATTTGATTTATTTAAAAATATTTTGAAAAATTGACTTTCTTTGAATGAGGAATATCGATTAATCGCACGAGCGTCACCGCAGAAGCGCAGGCGGCGGGAGGGATGCCGCGGAAACGCGACACTCTTGACTTACAAGTCTACAAGAATGGATTTTCAGAATTTTATAAAAGATGGAAAGTAGTGGTGGATAATTTGATCGAGCGCTTTGACACCCGACACCCCCGTTAGCGCTCCACCCGGGGCGCGGGCGGTGAGACTCACCTGTCCGGTTGCTTCCCTTCTCGGTCGAGCGGGTTGTCTTGCGGCGAGCCTGGAAACTCTAGAAAGCGGTCAGCGGTCGGGCCTGAAACTGTACAAGAGCGGGCATGAGCTCGGAGCTTTGGAAACTTGCGCACAAAGAACGACCGATTTGAGAGTTTATTTGTTTACAAAATATAATTTGCGTGCGAGTGTCGTATCGACCGCCGAGCCGAGGCCGAGCGGCCCGGTGGAGCTCGCGGAGACTGCAGCTCGGTTTTCTCTATTTCCCCTTATTGAATCGATGAGTTTCGTACGGTTTATAAAATTATAGTCTTTCCGAACGACACGCTATCCGGACCGGGGCTCAGAGAGAACTCGGGTGACCGGAGGTCTCGCAAAATTGAGGGTTTTTCTGATGATCGATCGATTCTCGGTGCATCGAGACCGGTGGTAATTCGGCTCGACATCGCCATCGGTCAGGCCCGCCCCGTCAGAGAACGTCAAAACCGTCAGCCGCAGGACGTACGCGATGATCGCGAGAAGCTCGGAGAGTCACTCACCGTCAGCTGCCGGTCGGTCGAGGCTGCGCTTGCCGTAGCCGCGCGCGAAGCTGGGTTCGGACACGCGGAAGCCGCCATCGGGCCCCCCGCGGAGCTCGCGGCCGTAGCGCGTCTCGGCAGGCCAGGCGAGCGCGGCCTGCAGCTCCGGGGGGCCGAGCGGCTGGAAAGTCACGCGCTTGCCGAAGCCGCGAGCGGTCATCATCTCCGTGTTCTTGAAGCCGCGGGTGGCGCGGGGCTGCTTGGAGCGAGGCGCGCGTCCCCCGGCTGCTAGCGCGGCCAGCAGCGTCACGCCCGCCAGCACTCCTGCCAGGCGCATGTCTGCGGGCATAAGCGTGAGTGGGTATCTATAGCCTCAATCTATTCACATATAGTCATATGTTTATATATATATAAGCATATGTCTATATGTGACGTGTATAGAACCGTTCCTGTTGAATATAATGCACGGTGCTGCCTCGGAGACAGCTGCCGGATGGAGTAGATAAGATTGGGTTTGCAAGTAACGTTGGCGCCACGGCTACGCAGCCACGGCCCGGACGATGTTCGATCTAGAGTCCGACGTCAACGAAGTGCCGCGTAAAGTAGCTCGGGTGCTAGAAGATCGACATCTTCAGTTTGAGGCCAATGTCGTCTTACATATAGGGAGACGAGCGCACGAGAAACCGCAGTTCAAACATCACAACCAGAAAATCGTTCCTCAGTAATCGATGTATATTAACCTAGTAGTATATTTAGATACTGTAGTCTATGGTGTCCTGAGCACTGGCAACATAGGGCCCGCTCGAGGAGAGGTGAGGCCGGGAGCGGCCATTACAGTTCTGTCATCTGAGAGAGGACGCCGCACGGCGGCGGCGTCGTGACTTTATAATGTAATCCCACCACGTATCGTAATAAAGACCTGAACCACACGCCCCCTTGTATTATTGTCATTACAGATACTTCCAGGAAATACCCAGATCATGTTCGACGGGCGAAAACACGATCAGTGTAAGCGGAAGATGGTCGCAAATATGACGCAGTAGAAGTCTGCATTGAAGGAGCAACGGAGAAAAGAGAGTATGCGGAGAGACCTCGTCAGCGACCGACATAGGATGACCTGTGTAAAGTAGATAGCATGCCTGAGGCGAAAACCCCAGATGACTGTGGTATATTTTCCCCACCCATTATATTTCTTGAATATTTAGACTAACTTCCTCACTTCTGGCACAGTTTGGCCATAACTTGATATCGATACGTCGATTGACCGAAATAGATGTGGTATATTTCGATAACGAATATGATTAAAACGATTACGATTAACAACAAGATTAAACATTTGTTATTTAGATTACAGAAGTGACAGGGATCATATAAAATCAGAATATCTTATCCATTATTCCATCTCATTGTTTAACCGAAATCTTCAATTGTGATAAAAATCATCCAGAATGAGTTATGCGTCCACACTGCAAAACGAGACTATTCTAAATCTATATAAAATAAAAATATATGAGTTTGAATTATAGTCGGACGGCGAGTATTGCAGGCCGGCGCGGAGCCGTCGGTGCTGGGTTTTGTTGCGTTTGCGAGCGTCGGTCGCGGGCGGGGAGGTCTGGGAGGATCAAAACGAATCCGGCAAAAAGCGAGGCAATACTCTTCCAGATACCTGCCAAACAAATACACCCCGACAACATCACCCTAGACAGAATCAACATACCATGGAGAAAAACGGTCAAGTACCTCGGCCTCACCCTTGATCGGAAACTCTCCTGGACCCCTCACATCAAGATCACCGCGAGCAAGGCAAGAGCGGCCACCGGAATTCTCTCCCCACTACTCTGCGGGAAAAGCAAACTTTCTCCTCAAAACAAAATTTTCCTCCTCAAAACCATGATCCTACCCATCCTAACCTACGCCTGCCCCATCTGGGGATATATCCCACCAGAAAAGCTCAAGCCCCTCCAGGTGATACACAACAAAATTCTCCGATGGGCATTAAATGCACCATGGTTCGTCCAGAACGCGCAACTCCGAAGAGATACCAAACTGAAGACGATACACGAGGTCATCATAGACCTCGCCCACTCCTTCCAAATCTCTACCCCTTAGTCCCATATCCATCTATCAGTTCTCTCCTCGACTACAATCTCGAGGACTGCCTCTACCAAAAAAGGCCAAAAGCCATCTCTCCCCACCACCCCCTCCAAATCCTCCCACCCATCTCCCACCCACACACCACACCACATAACCCAACGGTGACACAAGTCACCGAGTGAGAGTGAAGGCGTTTAAAGGGCAAATATATGTTCCTGTGCCGCCGAAAAAGCCACAAACAATCGAAACGCGGGGAGGTCTGCTCGACAGCGAGGGACTGCCGTTACAAGCCAGGGGGTGCCGAATGAAAATCTGAGATGTTTTTTTTGAGGATTAGGATCTTGTAAATATGTACGAGGGTGAGAGGTTATACCGCAGACGGGGACCGCGCGCGCCGGGATGCGTATCGTAGGTGAACAATGAATGTTGAAATAGATAACATTTGAATGAGCAGGTGTAAGTCAATCGTTCAAATGGTTGTGCGTGTTTACTTTAATAAAGTCTCATGTTAGGTATATGTATTAAATTATTTAAATACATTACTTCTAGGAAACACGAATATGTAGTGAAAACTTATGTACGTATACGAAAACGATAAAACTAAGTTAAAAAATATAAAAAAACAATATTTTACGTGTATCGCAAATAATAAGAAGAAATGTATTTTAATTTTGCACAAAGAAAAATAATGTATCGCGATGATAAGTTAGGTTCGCCGGCGACTGCGCTGACGGCCGGGGCTCCGGTCGAGGGGCGCCCGAGCGAGCCTCACCCGCCGGCTCTTGAAAAGTTTAAATTTTAGAGGTTTTAAAATTTTCATTGAAATAAACTTCCTCGGCCGTCACCAAGCTGACGTCAAAGTTAAATAATTATATTCAACTTTGACGTACAAATGTTCGATTATTCGATCGACAGAACTGCTCTGCGATGACGTCGTCTAATGGTGTTCAGTTTAGAAATTATTATTGCCAGTGCATGTAAACTGTTATAATGTAAAATCCGGTAAAATGAGATGAAATTCATACTTTATGATGTGTGAGAACAACCCTAAAATTACCCGATATGCTCGATAAGAGTACATATGTTTAAGGTGAGAAACAATTGCGAGGACGACAGAGCACCTGGCCGCCCCTCGCTGGGGTCGGGCGTGGTCGCCCGCCGCGCCTCCCGACTGGGAAATTAAATATCATTACGAGAAAACACTATATTTCGTAATATTTGCGGTTATCTCGCGCTTCGAGCTGTTCGATGATGTTAAGATATCTACATAGAGTATTGCCGGTTATTGATCACAGATACCACGGGACAGTGCAGCCCATGCATTGCGATGCAGACCAGCGGCGGAGCCAGCTCCGACTCGAGTCGGCGCGGATCCAACTCGCCTGCTCAGAGCGCCGGCGCATGGTATCACATTGCATACCTGGAAATATACTATCACAAACTAATACAAAACTCTGATTTTTTTAACCATTATTTACATGGTTTTTTAATTACGTTCGAACCGACATCTATGTATACTTTGCAAATTATCTGCTTGGTATATTTTTACTCGATTATATTTTGCACGAACGGACCGAGCGCAAGAGTGAGACGGAGCCCGGTGCAGGCGCCCGCCGGTGATGCAAATATGCGAGAGCGTGTTCTCGCACGGCAGCCGCCGTACATGATACAAATTAAGGTGTTTTCTTTTCTCGCCCGCGCGTAAGGAAATATAAATATTTGGAAACAAAGGATTTCGGAAGTACCCCCGTAGTACGCCACCCTTTCTTCCCGCCCCCGTCCTCGCTCCTGCCGCTGCCCCGCTCCTCGTAAACACCCCCGCAGATCGGTGCAATCACATCACGCGACACCTGGCGACCTGGCTGTGGGTAAATTATCTAGAAACATTTTCGGATAGCGCGCCTGAGCGTCGAAGGCTCGCTACGAATCATCGAAGAAGCGACCGTCAGAGCGATCCGACCGCGAAGATACACTCGTAATATTGCCGTTATTTAAAAGTTTAATATGCGCACATACCGATAGCTATACTGTGTATCTGGATTTTTGGCTTCTATTGATTCCCTTTCCGATTGACATACGGATTCGTACATTAACGACGCCCGCTGAGGCGAGGGGCGACTCGCAGCCGACCCCTCCCCGCGATACGGCAGTGTCGCCCGCCGGGGGAAGATGCGCCGAGAGCGTCTTCCCGAGGCCGCCGCCGGCACGTTTGGAGGTATATTTAAATTCGCTAGAACTTATGATCGACATATGTCTTTTTTAGGAGATAAAATGCGTTATTTATGTACAAGAGGGGTACGGGCATGTCCCGCACTTTCCAAATAAACTTCGCTTCCGCCTGGGGCCGTAAAAACCGATTCGCCTGATTTCGTTCTCGCGCGAGAACGAAGTTACGAGAACGCGCGAGTGAGCCGAGACGCTAGTGTTGGCGAGTAATACGGTTACTGAGTGCCGGGTCGGCCCCTCAGAGATCAGGAAGCTCGCGGGACCCTGCGACCCAGCATTCCCGCGCGCCGGCTGCCCTCGCCACAGGGGGGGTGTGAAATCTATCAGCAATTATAATTAATAACATTAGTGTTCAACATAACACGGTGAATAAGTATACATTTTTTATAGCATATAAAATAAAAAAAATTAAAATGTGTTTCTCCCTCAAAAAAATCAAGCACGGAATGTCCGAGACGAGGCGCTCGCTCTGCTCTCGGGCGCTCTCGGCACGAGCCACTTCCGACACGGAACGTTTCTCAAAGTTAAGCACGAAAATCGCAATAACAAAATATTCAAGAATACTGAGGCAATCTTCGCCCTCTGCTGATACAGAGTCAAAATAAACTCACGTTTTGGATGATTTCCGCCGCTCGCTCAATATCCGCTCAAACTTCCACAAATCAGCTGAACGAGTCGCAAGGGGGTCGCTTTGCGGGCGGTGGGCGCGGCAGGCGTGTGTCTCTCCAGACGAGTGCTTCGCCAGACGGATGTCGCGGCAGACAAGTGCTTCGCCAGACGGGTGTCGCGGCAGATGAGTGCTTCGCCAGACGGGTGTCGCGCCAGACGAGTGCTTCGCCAGATGGATGTCGCGCCAGACGAGTGCTTCGCCAGACGGGTGTCGCGCCAGACGAGTGCTTCGCCAGACGGATGTCGCGGCAGACAAGTGCTTCGCCAGACGGGTGTCGCGGCAGACGAGTGCTTCGCCAGATGGATGTCGCGCCAGACGAGTGCTTCGCTAGACGGGTGTTGCGGCAGACGAGTGCTTCGCCAGACGGATGTCGCGCCAGACAAGTGCTTCGCCAGACGGGTGTCGCGGCAGACGAGTGCTTCGCCAGACGGGTGTCGCGCCAGACGAGTGCTTCGCCAGACGGGTGTCGCGCCAGACGAGTGCTTCGCCAGATGGATGTCGTGCCAGACGAGTGCTTCGCTAGACGGGTGTTGCGGCAGACGAGTGCTTCGCCAGACGGATGTCGCGCCAGACGAGTGCTTCGCCAGACGGGTGTCGCGCCAGACAAGTGCTTCGCCAGACGGGTGTCGCGTCAGACGAGTGCTTCGCCAGACGGATGTCGCGGCAGACAAGTGCTTCGCCAGACGGGTGTCGCGGCAGACGAGTGCTTCGCCAGACGGGTGTCGCGCCAGACGAGTGCTTCGCCAGACGGATGTCGTGCCAGACGAGTGCTTCGCTAGACGGGTGTTGCGGCAGACGAGTGCTTCGCCAGACGGATGTCGCGCCAGACGAGTGCTTCGCCAGACGGGTGTCGCGCCAGACAAGTGCTTCGCCAGACGGGTGTCGCGTCAGACGAGTGCTTCGCCAGACGGATGTCGCGGCAGACAAGTGCTTCGCCAGACGGGTGTCGCGGCAGACGAGTGCTTCGCCAGACGGGTGTCGCGCCAGACGCGTGCTTCGTTAGGCGTAAAATTGTATACACAACGATGATAAATTACACCCAGTGATAATAGTAAAAGTACTCTATTAAATATTGTTATCCGTTTGCTGTAATACTCGGATCAGTCCGACCGCACTCGACTGACTGGATGTGTGTAGCGACGCCAGCCGCTCATCAGTGCAGTCGAGAGAATCCGCTCGGAGCAACGCTCGTCACGTGCCGGCCGCTCGGCAGGTCGCCCGGAGTGAGCTGCGAGCTCGGGCACGCGTGGCCTTCGACCCTCGGGGAAATATGCAATAGTTTAGCATGCGAGAGAAACATCAAATCTTATTAATATTTTCTAGCATAAAACAAAAAGGCTGCCGAGCTTAGTGAGCTTAGAGCTGCGTCACGTTTCATAGGAATTTGGAACTTAAAACTTTTACGATCATGGCAGGGCAGGCAGGCAACGTGTATTTATTCACTTGTCAGAGCGTATAAGGGAGCACACGACTTTGCTTGCGAACCGAAAGCTTCGTCAGGGATGAAGGTCGTGCTCCCCGCGTTGCCGCGACCGCCGGTGAACAATTCCGTAACTCGTGTGGATCGGAATGACACCAGACGACATAAATCTGAAAACGATTAAAAATTAATAAAAATCAAAACTGGCAAAGAAGAACTCGGAACAAACCCGTCAGTCTTTATAATTCACCGCTTTCTTTTTTTTAATTGCAGGTTATTTAAATTAATTCGCCGTTACCGGCGCCGGTGCCCAAATAATAAATAATTAAGTATATTAATTATTATTATGATAGACTTAAACTCAATATCTATTATAATGCAATAACGGTAACCACTATTCTCGTTCTACCGAATCAATTCACTTTTCACATAAACTATTTCAGATTATTTTCAGAAAATTCTCTCAGACTTATTCGTCTCCGAAAGACATAAATCGGTTCATAAAAAAGGATATCAGTATCCGGTTTTAAATTTTACATTAAAGATATAGAGTACTGCAGAGTAAAGTTACAGAAATATTCAAAATTCACCCATAGCTTGATAAATAATGAATAGCGAATAGACAGTGAGGAATCCCGACCCTGAGCAACCTCCCCCCGGCTCCTTTCCGCCGAACTCGCTTCTAAAAGTTTAAATGCCACAATCGGAATTACAAGTGGTGTAACTGATCAGCAAGTGAACTGAAGTCACATGCAAAAATTTAAATAGAATATGCAAAAACCACCGCCGAGGAATGCCGTGCAGCAGGCACCGCCGAGCCGCATCACCTGCTCGCGTCTTTTCGTTATAATTTTGAACCCCTTTAAAACGCTGCGACTGAGCGCTCAGGGCTGAGTCTATTTTAAGAACGAAGACAACCTTTTCGAAGAATGCGAACTCCGCTACATTTTCCAGGACGCTGCGGAGATCCATTTATTATTAAATATCAAGCTTTCGTGAGTTTCGCTATCAAAACTTAAGCAGCTCGAAATACCTTCAATTTTTAGAGTATCATAAATAAATCTCACGAAAGAACATTCAATCTATTTGCATTTGGATAATTTTTATTTTTAATTATAATTTATTTCGATAAAATGTTACTGTAAAACTTATTTCATTAAAACATTCGCAGAGACCCCGCCCGGGCGCGATCTCGCACCGAGTCCGCACACTGCACGGGGCGGGAGAACAAAGGTGCCAGCCGTGATGTGATGCACGTCGCCCCTCGCCGAATACTCGATACGGAGTACATTTTTATATATACGTTTTAGAATAATTCAAGCGCAGAGATATCGGTAGAATTACAAAAATATGTTTTTTAAAGTTCTATTGCCGAAAGAAAACTCGCTTGATAAATAATAAGGCCATCTTTTATGACTCGTTCTTTTCCGCGGTCTAATGCGGCAGAAAGTTTTCTATTCTTTTATTTAACTATCGTTTCCGAGCGCGTCTCGTCCGCTGTCGAGGTGTGGTGACATAAAACTGATTCACGGACGCAAAGGTGTGAGTTGCGAATAAATTGAAATGTCTCATTGTGTTTGAGCTCCTGTTTGAGCTTTCCGTCCGCGGATCCTCAAATTGAGTTGGAAGCGTCACGATCCCGGCCGGCGCGTCGGTATGTTTGCGCGATTTCTATTAATCACGGCTCACTCTCCGGCGTGTCGAAGCCAGAGAGGAATTCATAATTACCGATCTGTCTGAATTCCATCAGCCAGCCGATTAAATTAATAATGAATGATATTAGCATTCTCTACCTTTTAATACTATGTTTTCGTTTCAAATTTATGTTTGCGTCGGCGACTCTGAGCACTTTTACAGTTTTGAAAAGCTCTGCAAGGCGCCGGAACTTTCTTCCAGTGCTATTTTATTTTGTCTTAACTGCTAAAATTGGGACTCAAATTATATCGATGCCAAAGTTTTAATATTGTTAGTGCTTGGAAAAAACTTTTGTAATTCATCCTAGAGAAATATTAGCTCAAAGAATCCATTCGTTTAAGGGATTAAAATTTAAGATTACTAAAAAAAATATTATGTTGAACAGCCTGAACAAATTTAAATATCAACTTTTATACTTAAGCCAACACTTTGTAAAAACAATCGTATTTTTATCAAATTTTAGAAACGCCTACTTCATTATTCGACATCCAAGGCGCTGGAGATACTCGGGCGTGCAATTTGATGCTGACGCTTTGCTTTTTTTCTATCAAATAAAAAATTCAAATTTTACAAAACACGTGTTGTGTTTTTTTCTAAAACTTAATTGAATATTTTGCACGACAGTGATATTTTTTATAAAATGTAATTTCACCGAGTACTCTCTGTCAAACGTATTGATTACTTGCACGATAGTGTCATTGTTATTCGCTCGAATTCGCTTCTAATTAGATCGGTCCGGTTTTCAACAACCGTCCTAAGGGAGATACGCCACCGTCCGATGGGGTGTATCTCTACTCGGACGTGTCTCGATTCCCGGGATGTAATGTTTGATGTAAAAAGTGTGTTTATTTTAGGCGCTACAGAGCGTTAACGGCATGTTTATAAATACATTTAATATTTTTGACAACAAGTACAGTTTTTTGACAAAAAATGTTTTAGTGTACTTCCTATTTATTATTTTTATTCTAGTTTCGCCAATACGATAGGTTGGCATTTTTAGGGGGACTCTATTGGCGTCAAGAAATAAAAGGTTGGAACATCAATAAAAAGTATAACAATCATTAGTCAAACGCTATTGTAACAACTTACTGTTTAAAAAAACACATTAAATAACGTAAAGCACACTTTAAACTGCAAGCGAGAATAAGGCTACAGGGGTGACCGATGGCAGGTCGCCAACACAAATACGGATATCTGTCGTGCGTCCCGGCGCCAGTCACTCCCGAGAAAGGCTCTCAATAAAGACTTGATAGTCTGAATCTCGAGTGTCCAGTAATGAAATCTCTCGATCGATGTACCTTGGATCGCGTCCCCCCGTGACGCTCTCGGTTATGGTATTGTAAAGATACTACTAAATCGCGGCACTTGAAGTAGAAATGTATTTTTCCCAATAAGAAATTGAATGTCATGAGTTTATTACAATATATTATTTATATGAAATATCTCACAAGAAAACAGCTTTTTGATATTGCGTATAAATATTCCTTAACTGCGATCGTCAGTAGGAATATCCCTGCCTTTACCCCCGATCCTGCCCCCGCTCCTGATCGTATCCTTGCCCTGTCCCTGTCTGTGTCGGCTCCGGGCTTTTCCCCGTTCTGCTGCTGATGTAATGCCGCGACGCCGGCGGTCGTGCCGGCCGGAGAGATCATCAGATTATCGCTAATGAGGCGGCTCTCTGGGGAAAATGCATCTGGATTTCGGCTAAAATTATCAAATCGCGTCATTAACGGCACCGACAATACGTTTACTCAAACTGTAGACGTATTATTTATTCCAAATTTTACGACAAAGTGGAAATCGTAAAAAAAGACCTGCCCTAGCCTCGCGCGGCATGCTGAGTGTCATTATTCAACAAGTCGAAAAAATTGGAGACGTAGAAAATCAATATTAAATTTAAAAAAATTGCATTCAGCGGTGACCTTGACGGCGGAGGAAGAGACTCGACCGCGGAGGGAGCGATTTGAACCCAGAGGAAAGTACTCGACCGCGCAGGAACGCCTCGAATCGTTTGGGAAATGGGATCAAATCGATTCGGGTTATAAAAGGATATATCCTATAATATATACGAGTATATATAGTGTAACGTGCTAGCGATAGAATCGATCGAAGCGATTCTACTTCTAGTCCATAGTCTAGAAACATCTGGAATGATCGAGCGACCGTCGTTTAGGGGCGATAATACGCGGTCTTGGAGAACGAGCGACAAGACCACCGGCGGCCAGTGCTTGACAGAGAGTCCTCGGGAGCAGTGCTCGGAAGAGAGTCCTCGGGAGTAGTGCTTGACAGAGAGTCCTCGGGAGCAGTGCTCGGAAGAGAGTCCTCGGGAGCAGTGCTCGGAAGAGAGTCCTCGGGAGTAGTGCTTGACAGAGAGTCCTCGGGAGCAGTGCTCGGAAGAGAGTCCTCGGGAGCAGTGCTCGGAAGAGAGTCCTCGGGAGTAGTGCTCGGAAGAGAGTCCTCGGGAGTAGTGCTCGGGAGAGAGTCTTCGAGAGTAGTGCTCGGAAGAGAGTCCTCGGGAGTAGTGCTCGATAGACAGTTCTCGGGAGCCGTGAGCGCGAGACAGTCCTCGGGTGTCGTTGATATAAATATGTTGTTAATATAAAGAATTGTGAAGACTCTGTATGATATAGGTTAAATATAAATAGTGCAAATAAATCATCTTTTAATTATTGAGACCCGGCGCGTTACAATATTATATAACGTATTTTAGTGAAAATTATTTGTTGAAAATGATTCGGGTGCTACTTCTGTTAGTTGATTTATTAAAAACAAAGCCTTTTTTATAACACTCGAGACCACAGATTAGCTGCTAATTGAGAATATAGTGCATGAATACGAATTAATTTAAAAAATTGAGGATTTGTGGTTTAACCGTTTGATATTATCACTTAATGCACGAATATTTTTAATTATTTAGTATATCTATGCCAGTGATATCGGATGATGGATTTAGATCACCCCGCCATTTGATTCTTTCAACTGTGTTTCGTGTTTCAGTCCGGGCTAGAATTTTTTTGTTTTCCTTACGAGTTACCATTTTTGTTAGACAATAACACACAAATAAGACACTCGAAGCACGTGATACATGTAAGTAGCACTGATAAATCGAAATCGAGATGTGAAGTGTTATACTGTTTGATAGTTTTAATGTCTATAGAATTGAGATTTTTTGGAGCTGCTTCTCCAAATGAAGCGTCGCTGTGTGGAGCTAGTTGTGTTATGATTTTTTTCCATTCACCATTGTGAAAAAGTTTTAAAAAAACTGAATTAATTTCCCAATTTTTTGCATCTAGGTTCTCTCATAACACTAAAAAGGTTCAATATTTTCGTATGAAAGTCATTTTTAAAAAAATAGTATTTATAAAGCGGTGTTAATGAATATCCCTTGTTTATAATTTAAATACAATACAATATTTAACATAAAAATATTAGTACATTAATAAAGTCTCAGGATATATATGAAAATAAATAATAATCTATAACGCAAGAGCGTCCGGCGCTCCTGGTCGGGGCGCCCCGGCCCGCGATAAGGATATACGGTCGGTACCATTTGGGATTGAGAGTTGGACAATTTTTAAGTCACAACTTTAATTTTGTACCGATAGACTCATCGAAAGTTTTGAAACGCCATTAAAAAGAAAATAACGGCGGAAAGAAGCGAGTAATCGGAGACAATTGATATCAATATTTACGGAAAAGCAACTCGATACGGGTCAATAGAAGCCGTCTTCCGTGAGCAAACACGAGCGAGCCGGCCGCGCGCGCTCCCGGTGAGCCGGTTTGATTTTCTGGGCTGTTTGCGCCGAGTCTCCGGTAATTGGCCCGAGCGGCCTTTCGTATAAAAGGGTCGATGAGATCTGAGGGATGAAAGCTAATATTGCCATCGTTTAAAAGTTATCAAGGGTATTATTCAGAAAGTAACCGTATTTTATGCTCACAAATTAGTCTTTCATTATAATTTCGCTTTGTATTTAATAAAGATGAATCTGTATTTCTTGAAATTTCTCATCCTAACGATGACAACGATCGGCCCGCCGAGCCTGGCGGGGCACTCCGAAGACGACCCCGACCTGCGCGGAGTGCTCCGGAGGCCGGCGGCTCGGCTAATGCTCGCTGCTAATGCTCGCTGCTAATGCTTGCTGCTAATGCTCGGCGCTAATCTAATCGGCGGCGGGTGGCGGGCGCGACCCGGGCGGCTCATCCCGCCGCGGGAACGAGCTACTCGCGTTCGCGAATTGGCTCGCTCGAATTAAATCTACACGAAACAAAATATTCGTCCCGTGAATTTAATGTAATCCGAGATGAGGGAGTTATTGGGATGAAGAAATCTTTCGATTCAAATTATCTCGTACTCGAGATCAATTACGAGTTACCTTAGTTCGAAATTAATTTAAAGACAAGCGGATCACCCGCCAGTCGACACGCTCGCGGTGAGGTCGATTGTGAATAGAAAACGGCCATGAAATTCGCTTTTAGTATTATTCTTAAACATATTCCTCGGTTATGCGTCAGATCAACTCTGAAGAATGCAGTTATCAATAGAGAAGCAGGTGCGCGGTAGGCAGCGACCCGCCGGGGGTGCATCCCGAGTGCGCGTCAATAGAGACTGAAAAGAGCTCATTTTGTACTCTGCGAGGCTAAACATAGAAGCCTCGCCCGAGCCGACGCGCTCGTCCCGGCCCCCTGCGCGCCTTCGGGACCGAGAATATCGCAACTGCGGTCATTCCGGTCGTTTGATCGCGCGGTTTTGTTCCCATGCAATTGAGGAAACGACGGTTGCAGAAATGCTGCCGTCGATTGTCAACGCGGTCATCGGAGCCCACTGGCCGCGTGACGATCGATCGAGGCGGCGGCGCTCCCCGCCGGCGAGGGCGAGGGCGAGGGCGAGGGCGAGGGCGAGGGCGAGGGCGAGGGCGAGGCCGCCGGGGCCGCTTTGCTGCGTTTTCGTCGCTAAGTTGTCGTACATTTATGACTCGATGAGCTATTTTCATTGTGAAAATATTCAGTCGCCGCAACGATGAGACTAGTCGCGAGTTCGACCCCTCGACGGGTGAGACGACCTACTCGCGTTGACGATACGGTTTGAAGCTTTCCGCGAGCTCCGAACTGTGCCCGCAGGTGCCGGCAGGCTCGGAGACGATCGCCGAGTGCTCTCCCTGACTGCTCAGTTTTGAATAAACCGGCGTCCGGACTGTGCCTGTTGTCAAACAGCAGAATTACAGTAATACTAGTGAGATTTTTGTTTTAAACATGTGAGGATAATTTTATCAACTTCAAGTTGTAACCTCATAAATGGTAAATTTAAATGCATAGATTACGAATAGTCGTTATTCGATAGAAAATAATTACAGCATCTTAAATGCATTGGTAGGTTTTGGCAGCCGTCGCAATTGGGTGTTCTTCTTTCTCGAGTACTAAGCTACGTTGTGATTTGTATCCTCCGACGTTTCGGTCCCGGTACGAAGATACGAGACTCAAATCGAGACACCCGAGAAAATGTATCTTTCCGAATCGAAAATATTCCATGCAGTTTATCGAAGCGCCCCGGTCGTGTTTGATGATGACACGATGACCAACACGTACTCGTATGTAACGGGTAGGGAGGTAACGAAGACCCGAGGCGGCTCGGGGGCGCCGGGGAGGCGGCCCGCCCGCGCAGATCAATTCAATTAACACATAATCACGCTTCATCCGAAACCAAACGGCGCGAGGAACTGCCGAGTATCAATCAGCGCCGAGTAATGGCTCCGCTCTCCAGCTCGCGAGGCATGCAGTGCGGCCGCGCGCCGCGGAGCAGGAAGAGAAATAACAGTTTGCGAGACTTATCCGTTTATATAAAAATTCATTTGTTTTTCTTTTGTAACGTTCGTCGCTTTGTAAATTGTCGGATGGTCGTAAATATTAGCTGAAAAAGAAATAAATTTCTTTCTCAGTTTTGCTGGGAAAGTTTCCGCAATGACATATAACCGTAAATACCTAGGTAACATAAAAATGTTTTATTCGAGTGGCAAATACTGATGCGATTCGATTTGATTAAAACAATTAATCGTGGACCAGAAAAGATCCACGCGGCACGACGCGGCATCGAGAGGCACCGGGAAGCGGTCGGCGGCACCGCACATGTGACTGCGGGGGCTAATATGTCATTGAAATAAAAATAAACAAAGAATGACTAATTTATCGCAATTTAGATAAATACGTTAAGGGATCGCATAAGTTTTGTAATCTTCCGTGCACTCTACTACGGAGAAAAAATAATATATATATAATATATATTTATATATATATTTATATATATATAAATATATATATACATTTATATATAATATATATATTTAAATTTATATTTATATAAATGTGTGTGTGTGTGGGGTTCTGCCGATACTTACTGCATAAATCAGCACTGGCATTGAAAGATCCGTTAGGAAATATACAATTTAAAAATATTTTTGTCTCAGTAAGGTATGATTTTTATGGTTTGATATGCGAATGCAGTGTTAATATTATTTTGTGTCATGTTCCCCATTTCCTGCTCGATATGGGAGATCGGGAGGCTCAATATATATTTACATTTGAGAGCACAGAAAACTCTATAGATTTCATTTTTGTGATTGGGTTTCAATGGTGTCCAGAGGAATCTAATCTCATTGTTCTCAGTGCGGCAGGCGCCGCCCGGCCGACTGTCCTTTCCTCTCTTGCGGGTCGAAGAATATACAAACGTAAAAGTTGTCGATTGCATCAACTAGTGATCGATGTGCACGAATATAAAAAAATAAAACGTACGACGAAAAAAAATGTTTTTTTTTGTGTTCTCTGAAAATAAAAAAAACGCGAAAAGAACGCGGAGTCGTTATTTATTTTAAGATTAAAAATACATTTGCTTCTCCAATGACACCTGACTCGGCAGATCCTGCGTCGGCTATTGTGACACACGAGGATGCGCAGAGGCTAATCGATAAATTTGTGTAAGGTTTCAGATCACTTAAAAGATAACCTTTTTTAATTTTCAGATAACTGGAGATAATATTAGATGTGGGATTTAGTTTCTCGGTCGCTACCGTAACCAAAGGCACGTAGTTTCCCGTTGTGTTTGGTTGGAGTTTCCGTACCAATTTACTCCTCCTTTCAGCAATCACAAAAGCCATCTCGACGAGTTATTTCCGGGGTGGAAGTTAAATTCGTGCTCACAGGTCACAGAACCAGTCGATGGAAGTCCACGGAAGTGTCCCGAGTGGGCGGCGTCGACTGATAAGTAATTCGTGACAAAGGAGTCTGTCAGGGTGGATTAGCGATACATCAAAAAGTTTTCATATTACCCCTAACGTTCCCGAACAAAACAAAAACGAAAGAGTATCATTCGGGTAACTTTAGATCGAGTTAAGAGTGTCTCCCTCCCGTCCCTGAGAAGGGTCGCTTGGATGGACGAGCGCCTCTGCGGAGGTCGGCCGGGTCGGGCGCGACGTCTGCGAGACGAAGTCATCTGAGGGTCGAGGATGACCCGATAATCTCGGACGTCACCGAGATGTCTTCTTATCTGAAACCGCCGGGGGAAAACAAAAGAAAGACGGTCGTCACAAAAAGACAGATCAAAATACAACCTTACAGACATTACAATATTAAAACTGAAATGAAATCCTGTCAGGGTATATCGAGATAAGACTTTTTACTTATAAGATAAATGCGATTTACGATATGCTATAATAATATAAATTAAATATAATAAACATCATGCTTAGATGGCATTTCAACGAGTCATTCATACGATTGTAAATACAATGTACAATTAAAAAATACGTGCATCGTAACTATCAACTATTTTTCACCACCGAGTCCCAGATCTACAGTCACCTCTGTTGCTTGAGTGCGAAAAGTGGGGTTTCTCAACTTAACAGAGGACCACATGATTATTGCCGCGATCGATAATTCGCAAAGGGATAGGACGCTTCCGCGCCTCGTAGCGGTGCGGTGCGGGACGGGACGATTCGCCTCATCAGATCCACATTCTTTATTTGCAACACTTCTGAGGCTTCCTGAATTGATGAAAAAAAATTCGCTGAAAAAGTTTAAATTACGCGCTTTTTGTAGGTTTCTGTTTTTATTAAGTTACAATGAAAAAAACCGACGCAACATCTAGACTACGCGGGAAACATTATTTCTTACATAATAATAAAATTATAAGACCAATTTTTCTGTCGGTCGAGGCGATCTCGCCGACCCCGCGGCTGATTCTCTCCCGCGCGGCCTCGGTAGCTCCCGTCGGGAGTGCTAACAGCCAATTCCACGAAAATCCGTACAAACAACCGAAAGAATTTTCATTCGGTCAATCGGTAAACCGAATTCGTGTTTAATTTTTTCAGAATTTCCTTTTGATTTAAAGTTGCCAAGCATTCGGATACAAATTGCAGGAAAAAGAAAATACTTCACAAACAACTCTCAAAGAAAAGTTTCCGTACAATCGCTGAGTAGGAGAGTCACTCGTAACGCCAGTTATTCTTTCATCGGAATTCTTTCAATATCGCGACGGACTTTGTTTTACTTGGAACTCTTCGTTGGCGGTGAAAGTTTCTTGAAAATTAAAGCTATAATTACTATCGCAATTTCCATGATTCTGAGCTGCTTATCCGAGATTCACCGTAAGATTTACCGGATTCGTTTGATCGCAGCTTTTGTTGGTTTCACGATACGGCACGGAGGTAATCGGAGCGCGCCGGACTCGCGGCTCCGGCCTCTTCCCTGACTCGTCCGCGAGTCCACAAGTTGCGCGTCTCGTCGCTTCCGACGCAAAACGATTTGATCGTGATTTTCCAAATAGATTCCCTTTCGGTCGAAGTCGCGAGTGCCTCGTCCGATAGAGCCGGGAGGCTCGGAGAAGCGGGCGAGGGTGAGCGAGAAATGACGCGAGCTGCCAGTGCGGAGCCTCTCTTCCTGACTGTGGTGATTTTAGATCATTTTTCAGAAATAAATTTGATACGGGAATACCGCATCGTACTGCTGAACCGTCTTCAACAGTAAATAAGATGAAGCAGGTTTCACACTGCGGAGAGGCGGCTCGCAGGCCGGCGCATTACGCGATATCTCAAGGCCGCAGCTGATCTCGGAAAGCCAATTATCGAATATCCCAGAATAGAATGCACTGGAATTCTCCGCACCGGAGCCTGCAGCGGTTCGACCGGCCGCCGTGGACGTCACGAGCCACGCGACCCCGGCTACCTCGTGCGCACGTTCCGTTTACTCGATAGGACGCCGGGATATTATCAATAGGCGTTGTTTAATTAATTAAATTTGTAAATTTGTAAATCAACATCGACGCGTCGACGTTGGGGCGGAGCGCTGTCGACGACGATGGCCGATCGTATATAGTTTGTCTCTTTTATTAGTGCGCACATAAAGCGGTACGAGCGGGAGACATTGGAGGTCAGACGATCCTAGAACGATGAATTTGTGATCGCATCAAGAGTAGGAAGCCGTAAGGAAAGGGACAGGTAAATAGTGAAAGGCGTTCGAAGATGGTTGCGGCAGTATTTGGCTCGACACGTTCGGCATTTGTTTATAGAGAGCCGTGGAAAACTTGCATTTAAAAGCAATTATTTTTTAATTTGAATTAAATCGTAAAAACTTAAAGCTTGAAGAATTAGGATTCGACCCCCGAGTCTCCCCGTAAGTGCGCGCATGGTGATATACATTTGTATAAATAAAATTACGATTAATTACTCAAACAAATATCAGTAACTCATTCAGAAGGCGCCGCGCTCGCACACGATCGCCATTCAGCCTTCGCGGGGCACACAAAAAACTAAGTTGTTTCCACTTTAGCGAAATGACACATAATGAAAAAGAAAGCCTAATGATGAGGTTATAAAATGAAGTTAGTTGCAACAACGTCCGTTTCGATTTAATACTAGTAACGTCATCTCTTGAAAATCCATTAAAACCTAATTGTACATATATATATATATATATATATATATATATATATATATATATATATATATATATATATATATATATATATATATATATGTATATATATATATATATACACACACACACATCATACATATACGTATACATATACATATACATACGTATACATATAAATATATATATATATATATATGTAAAGCAATTATAATTGCTTTAGGATTATGCACCAGCGAGACTCGGATACCGACGGTGACAATGGTAACTGTTTTATCGACCATTAGTCATCGGTTGATAAAACAGGGAGCCGAGCAGTCATAAATTGTGTTAGAGATATAAATGATATTGTGCACGTAATCATATTAATAATAATTTAAGATAAAGTAGAGTGGAATGGTTAAGACAGATAAATTGTCGTTTCTTTACCATTTTAGAGCAACGCCATTGTTTTCCTACCCACGCTACATAGTCTTATAAAACGACAATTTTTGTCATAAAGAAAGATGGAGAAACTAAATTTTAAATTTGTTATGCAAAGCTCAGTTGATGGAAAAAGCAATGTAATAAATATAATTTCAATTGAGACACCGGATGGACGTGTTTTTGAGCTCCCGGATGACTCGAAGCTCATTAATAAACACACGGCCATATTAGAATCAAAGATATTTACTAAAATAAAGAATGCACTAAAAAAAAAGACACCAGTCACGGACGATATGGATTCCGTTAGATGCAGAATTGAGAAAAATGTATTTGGATGAAAGCGAAAATGTACAGTTTGGTGAACAATACTTGGAAAATATTACCAGCAAATTAACAGCAGAACCAATGATTTCATGCCAAAAAAAGGAGAAAAATATTGGAAAAACTGCGGAGAAATTTTTAATAGACAAGTTTTCTAATAAAACATCAAGTGTGGACCAGTGGATCAATCATTTTGAAAGCGAATGTGAAAGGTTTGACATTCTAATGGATGAAGAAAAAATTGAAATATTGAAATACCTTCTAGACAAACAGTGTCTAGATGGTATGTTAATTAAATTGACAGTGAAACTGAGTGGACAGAATGGAGAAATAATTTTTGCGAAACATATGGAAACAAAGGCTGGTCTCAAATAAAATATGCATTCTCATATCGATTTCAAGCTGGATCGTTGCTGGAATATGCCACAAAAAAAGAAAGACTATTATTAGAGGTAAACAAACACATCGATACCGAGACATTAATTAATCTTATTGTTATGGGACTACCCGATCCTGTAATAGAAAAGATAAACAAGGAAAGTATAAACACCACTGCAAACCTATACAAGGAAGTGGGAAAACATAGATATGAAGTTAATAAAAAAACCTTAGATTTCACCAGATAAAACCGGAATAACGAACGGATGGATAAAATAAAACCGTGTAAAACCTGTGAAAATTTGAAGAAAGGCTTTAGGTTCCACCCAGAGGAAAAATGCTGGTTTAAACAAACAGAAGACAACAAATATAAGAAAAAATACAGTAAAGCCGTAAACAACTCAGTGATTGATGTAGAACTCAATAATAATGATAAAAAAAACGAATAATAACACCATTAATTAAAGTCAAACTGTTATTAAATACACAATATGAAATAGTTGGAATATTTGATTCAGGCTCGAATATCTCAATAATTCATTCCAAACTAATAAGACTGAAGGAAGAAAAGCAGGTGTCAAATAGTGATAATTTAATAACAATAAAACAAGAGGTTTGACAACTATTATGATAAAAATATTTGATATTGAAGAAAAAGCTGATGTTTATATAATTGATGGAGAAGAATTTAAATATGATTTTATAATTGGACTGGATCTCATAAAACAATTTGGACTGGTCCAAGACGAAAATTTGAAAATCTCTCAAAAAAGAGAATCAATAAAAATAAAAGAAGAAAACAACACTTCTAAGGAAGTAAGAAATGAAAAAAATTCAGGTTCAATAAATTTCAATGAACATATAATAGAAGAAGATTTTAGGATAAATACGAGTAATTTGAATCTTCAACAAAGGTCAGAAATACACAAACTGATAGACACTTACAAGTCGGTTTTTGCAAAAGACAAATATGACATTGGTACGGTCAGAGAATATGAAGCACGTATTGATCTACTCACAGACAAATATTGTAGTAAAAGACCTGACGTGGAAGACAAAAAAGAGATAGAACAACAAATAGCAAAATTACTCGACAAAAATCTTATAGAGGAATCTTATAGCCCATTTGCGGCACCAGTAACTTTGGCTTTTAAAAAAGAAGACAATAGATAGTCAAGACTATGTATAGAATTCAGAGATCTAAATAAAATAGTGGTACCACAAGCTCAACCGTTTCCATTGATCGATGACCTAATGATTAAGACAAGAGATTCGAAGTATTTTACTACATTGGACATCAATTCAGCATTTTGGGCTATCCCGCTACGAATTGAAGATAGAAAAAAAACTGCTTTTGTAACACAGGAAGGTCATTATCAATGGAGTTGCTTACCTTTTGGATTGAAAACATCGCCAGCTATTTTTCAAAGGATATTAGGTAACATTTTAAGAAAATATAAGCTAACTGATTTCGCAGTAAACTATATAGATGATATACTTATATTTTCTAAAACTATTTCTGAGCACATTAACCATCTAACACGATTATTAGAAGCTATAAAAAGGGAGGGTTTTAGACTAAAATTTACAAAATGTACATTTGCTTCAGATTCAGTGAAATATCTTGGCCATATAATAAAAAATAATACAATAAGACCAGTAAGAGACAATTTAGGTTCAATCAAAGATTTTCCAATACCGAAATATACATACATAAATAAATAAACATAAACATATACATATATAAATACATATACGTATACATATACATACGTATACATATATATATATATATATATATATATATATATAAGGTGTGTGTGTGAACGCTCATGAGGCAATGGGCGGATTGCAGTCGAGTCGAGGATGATTCCCCGCGCTAAGCACTTTTTTATACTTGAATACTCTTTACTGCCTACCTTGTCTTCCGTAATTGCATTTTTTATTTTTATTTTACTTTATCAAAGGTTAAACAACCACAAGAACTTACGCAAGGACAAGGCCAAATACCCCCCGTTAAGGACTACTGCAGGGTGGATGAGGGACTTCCGCGTTATCACACAGTGACAATATACTTTCCCGCGTATTATTTTTAGTTTAGTTTTTAATAAAAAAAAAATTCTACATGTATAATATGATACATTGTCTTTAATACTTTACACATCTGAGCAGTCTCCAAGCTACTAATCCCTTATATGTTAAATTTATAGATAAGATAAGTTCTTCGGACAACCGTCGGACGGGTACGTAACGCGTGAACTGAGGACGTCGACTCGAGTGAGTACACCGACACGAGGCACGCGAATCGAGACTGACAGGCGCCCGAGGGGGTCTCCCGCGGGTCGCCCTCGCCTCGCAGGGTTCTCGGGCGCGGGAGGTGTTCGCCCTCAGTGGCAGCCGATATATTTCAAAGAACAAGCGAGGCTTCGGTTCTTGAGGTTCGCTAATTCGTGCTTATTAATGGCTCGGTATTGTATAGCGAGAGCGCTCCGCCCGCCGCTCCGCATCCCGCTCGCCGAGTTCGCGCTCGCAACTTCGCGAAATTTATCTTCATTTCAGGTTCGCGAATAAGAACAAGAAAGAACGCTTCGGCAGCCGCGACTGGAGCTCGTCGGCGCCGGAATCCTCCATTGTTCAAGACACTAATAAATTAATTTACAACGAAAAATCGCTAAGGGTCTATTTCATTCGAATGTTTTATCTGGATTTGGTTTTATTTTACAGTGAAATAGTTTAAAAGCGCCAATCGCATTCGGTTCCTTCGGTGTAAACTATCGTTGCTTAATAACATAGTTTTACAGTTACTTGTTCTAGAAGACGATCGTGGGCACTTTGTATAAAGATAACGAGAGCCCCCTAGTTCCCAGCCTGCGAGGAGGTGTGCTTCCTTTATTATTTTTAACGGGCCGTTGTCCTGCCCGGTCGTAAAGGCCCGGCGGGAGACCCGGCCTCGTAAAGGACTCGTTTCCTTTTTACGCTCCGATGTAACGGCCGAGGGGAGGAATTCCTCTCTTCGTTAGCGAGGTGTCCCGCGCCGCGCCGTCACCGGTCGCGCTGCCCCGCGCCTGCGACTCCCGCCCGCATCCTTGAGCCCGCGCCTTCCTAACTTCCAAAGTCATATTGATGAGCCTTTTCGCTCAAAAATATTATCCATTTAATTGGATGTAAAGTTTTCACAAGACATTAAATTAACTTGAAAATTTTCACGTAGATAAACTGTAAGAGATTGATGTGATTTTTTCGAAATTTGGTAATTGATAATTTGCAAAGCTCGAAAACACGTTTCATAAATGTTGTGTCTAGAGCCGTCCGTTTGTGCTCCCGTAAAAGAGCTGCTCAAGGGCCCCCGCCCCGCCCCCGCCCCGCCCCCCGCCCCGCCCCCGCCCCGCCCCCGCCCCGCCCCCCGCGACGCTGCACTTTAATCTCGGAAGCCCTCGGTGCCTGCGTTTGCACGTCACGCTCGGCAGTTTTGTATAGAAACGCCGTCCTCGAGAATATCTCCATCCTAATTATGCTCGTCGGACGATTTGATTTCGGCGTTGCCGGCTCCACCGCGCGAGGCGGGCGCGACTCGTCCTGAGTACTGATCCTAAAACGTAAATTAGCGTCTGATCTAAATAAATCGATTGTGCGGCAATTTGGCGATTGAGTTTTCGATTTTACATATTTACTATAGAATTCCTTAAGAAAGAACCCGAGACCTGACAGGAGAAATGCTCTTGTCACGTCCTCCGCCACCGAATGTCGTTAAATATCGAGATAAACCAATAAACATCTAAAAATATTATGTATTTTCGCGAGTTTTTTTATTGTGAAGTTTCTGTGGGATCTTCCGCGAATTCTGGACCGCCCACCTGCGTTTGCCGCCCCCATCCCCGTCGACCCCGAGAGTTATGATGTTTTTACGTCTAGGATAATATTCCAAAGGAAAGGGTATCTGTGTAGCGTCAGGCATCGAGGGGCGCCGCCGGCCCGTGCACTCCTGCGGGAGCGCCCTGCCCCGAACCTCTCGTTCTTACGACACAGGTGTTCATATATTTCATATATATATATATACCTAGTCTGTTCAAAAAGTATCGCAAATTTTGTATTTTTTATAAAATTATTTATTTATTCATGAATATCTATTTTGTCCCCTTCTAAGTATTCCCTACTAGATATTATACACTTGTTCTAACGATTTTTCCAATCGTCGAAGCACTTCAAAAAACCATTTTTTGTAATCTTGTTCAGCTCCATCTTAGATGCTGTCTTTATCTCCTCAATCGTAGTGTAGCGTCGTCTTTTCATGTGCCTCTTCAGTTTTGGAAACAAGAAAAAGTCACAGGGGGCCAGATCTGGGGAATACGGTGGCTGAATGTCGCAGGGGCGTTATCATGGTGCAAAAGCCAATTTTTGTTCTTCCACAAATGTGGGCGTTTCTGACGGATTGCTTCGCGCAACTTGCGCATAACTTGCAGGTAGTATTCCTTATTGACCGTTCTACCTTGTGGCAAGAACTCATGATGCACTTCGCCCCTGCAATCGAAGAAAACTGTCACCAAAACCTTCACATTCGAGCGAACTTGGCGCGCCTTTTTTGGTCTTGGCTCGTGCGGCAGCTTCCATTGGGATGATTGAGCTTTAGTTTCCACGTCAAAACCATAAACTCACGTTTTATCACCAGTTATGATCCTCTGGAGCAAATTTGGGTCGTCGCAGACAGAGTCAAACAGCTCCTTGGCAATGGTAATGCAA
The DNA here is from genome assembly GCA_022113835.1 of Atopsyche davidsoni. Lineage (NCBI taxonomy): Eukaryota > Metazoa > Arthropoda > Insecta > Trichoptera > Hydrobiosidae > Atopsyche > Atopsyche davidsoni. Next base: position 18,516,116 of record JAILWY010000023.1, read on the forward strand.
TGCTGTTTTTGGCCGAAATTGAGCAATTTTGGTACGAATTACGCGACGACCCGTCTCATGGCCAAATCATTTGTCAAAATCGAATGGCAAGAGCCAATCGATATGTTCAAGTCCTCAGCAACTTATCTAAGAGTGATTCGACGGTTTGCCAATACTATTTTCTTCACTTCATCAATGTTTTCGTCATTTGTTGACGTGCTGGGGCGTCCGGCACGCTCTTCGTCGTTTACATCTTCTCGACCCTCTGAGAACATTTTGTACCACCGATAAACGTTGCTTCGATACAAGGTGGCTTCACCATATGCTACAGTCAACATTCGGTATGCGTCCACGCACTTAATTTTGTTTTTCACACAAAATTTTGTACAGATCTTTGTTCCAATTTTTGGAATGGGAAAAAATCGAAGACGAGTCAAAACACGTGCAAGAAAAGCAGCTGTCAATAATTAACTGAACATCCACAATAGTTGAAATTGTCGGTATAAATGAGAAACATGAGTAACAACATGATGCCACAAAAAAATCGTAAATTGAATACTTAACTCGTGAAAATTTATAATTCGCGATACTATTTGAACAGACCTCGTATATTACACATACACTTATTACCTGTGATGGTGTATTTAAGTATATATATATTTTAAAGTACAATGAAATAATGAAAATACGCATTTTTGCACATATCACTACATTTAGTTTTAAACAGGTAAGTGACGGCTAGTATTTTTGTCAAGTTTTATACCTTAGATTTGCAAAAAAAACACCTCACCAAATCTTAATTATGAGGAGATGAATCAGAGCCGAATCTATGCATGGTAAGTAACATGGTTTTTCTTTCTTGTCATTTGGTGCATACGTGAATTTAACATTTTTATTGATAAATATTTCTAGTATTCACTATAAAATTAAACCTCGATATAACGGACCAATTGGGGGGAGGAGGTGTCCGTTAATTCCGAAAGTCCGTTTTATAAAAATAGGTTTAAAATAAATCAAAAAAACTTTTTTTGAAAATACACTATATGTATTTAGATATAAATAAAAAATATTTCATTGGCATAATAAGTACGTTGGTTCATTAATAGGATATGATTGTAAAAAATTCTCGCTAAATACCGGTGGCTCGTTAGCATAATTGGGAATGCACCGGCCATGTAAGCTTGGGGATTTGGGTTCGAATCCCCCGCACAAGTCACGATGATATTTTTCTGAGAGTTTCTTTAATCATTATAATGATAAAAGTAACATTGTATTATTTCTTCACTTTTGAGTTTATTATATTTTTTGCATGACTAGTTTCGACCAAATAGACTAGGCCATCATCAGATGCATTATGTTATGCATCTGATGATGACCTAATCTATTTGGTCGAAACTAGTCATACAAAAAAAATATATCACCAATCAAATGCCTTGTCCCTCAACAACATTCTTTAATCATTTTTCAATATTTGAAAAAATGTACTGATCATATAAATAAAAAATACAAAACACAAACAAAATTCTATTTGATTGTCTTCGGACACTTGTCGTGAAGTGACGTTGCTGTTTGATAGCGGCGTCCGTGCCACAAACCATTAATATGGATTTTTATTTCCGGTCATTTCGATCGAAATGCCATAAAGTGGAAATTATATTCAGAAGTAAGTCTAAACTCTTCCGCCTCCAACAGAACTGCAATTATTAAAGCTCTCGTTAAAACCGTTTCAGTAGTTTTGAAATAGTGCCAGTGCTCTCTGTGCGAACCAGGCGCGCGAAGGCAGACTATTAAGTTATTTATATCCGGATACGAGGACGGTCCGATAAGTACTTAGCCTCACCGCCCGATGGTGCTAGTATCGCAAGAGAGATTTACTATCGTGTAATACATTATTAAGGACGGCTACTGTCAAAATTTCACCCGAATCGGACTCGTAGTTTTGTTTTGACCGCGTGTGGAAGCGAACGTGTACGCGTATTTTAGAAAAATGAAAAAAGAGCAATATCGGTCGGTGATTCGATTCTTGTTTTTGGCAGGGAAATCAAAGAGCGCTTGGATGCTGTGTTCGGTGACTCTTCTCCTTCGATGGCGACCGTCGAAAATTGGTTTAACGAGTTTCAACGTTGTCGCACGTCGGTTTTTGATGAGCCACGCCCAGGTGCCTAGAAAATGGCTACCACGGAGGATAACGTGACAAAAATTCACGATCTCGTATTGGCAGACCGCCGATTGAAGGTGTGCGAGATATCTGAAACAGTAGGCATCTTAAAAGACCGCGTGGGTCATATCCTGCATGAAATTTTGTGCATGAGAAAGCTGTCGGCGCGATGGGTGCCGCGTTTACTCACTCCGGACAACAAGCGCAACCGTGAGACCACTTCGGAGCAGTGTTTGACGCTGTTTAAGCGCAACCCGAAGGAGTTTCTGTGTCGTTTCGTGACCTTTGACGAAACATGGATCTACTGGTACACACTAGGAACAGTCGAAACAGTGGACTTCACCCGGCGAACGTGCTCCGAAGAAGGCGAAGACTGTCCTATCGGCCGGAAAAGTGATGGCCACCGTTTTCTGGGATTCACAAGGTGTGATCTACATTGACTACCTGGAAAAGGGCAAAACGGTCACAGGGCTCTACTATGCCGAATTATTGGGCCGATTTGACGCCGAATTGCAGAAAAAACAGCCCCATTTGGCGAAGAAAAAAGTGCTCTTCCACCATGACAACGCACCGGCTCACACCTCCGCCGTCGCCACGGCCAAATTAGTCGAATTGCACTACAAACTGCTCCCCCATCCACCGTATTCTCCAGATTTGGCCCCGTGCGATTATTTTTTGTTTCCAAACTTGAAGAAGTCACTCGCCGGGCAGAACTTCAAGTCGAATGAAGAGGTCATCGCCGCCACGGAGGCCTACTTTGCTTTACTTTACTTAAAGAAGTTGGAGCATCGCTGGGTCAAGTGTATCGAGGTAAAAGAGGACTATTTTGAGAAATCAATCGCCACTTTTCCAAAATTTTCGTTTTTCATTTGTAGGCTAAGTACTTATCGGACCGCCTTCGTATGTTCCCAACCTGAAGAGTCGAATGCGCAATAACTCGCTTCTCGAAGAGATCCAGCGCCCTGCGGCTCGCACGCGTGCAGTTTACAAATATAACGCATGCATCCGATCGGTATAATCACTGACGTTAGATTTCTAGTAGAATTTTTAACATGGCTTTGAATTTTAGAAACTCAGGTTTGCGTTAATTCTCGAGTCACTCCTTCAGAAATCGCAGCGACGATTCGAGAGATTACGTACGTGCAGGTCTGTACGAGGGTAGAGGCTGTCAAAATTTATCTTTGCGTTCATGCGAGTTTGTTTAATTTTCATATAAATACAAATTTAATAAAGGAGACAACATACCGTAAGATCGCAATCGAATTTTGAATACCTTGTCTTATTTTATCACGTCCAGTGGCCGAGCGGAGGGACGATCGCCTTCCTTATCGCGCCGGGACAATGTGACGCAGCTTCCGGAGCCGGCGGTCCCTCCGCGCGCTTCGCTCCGACGTCCTCTCCGACTCTGAATGTCACTCCCGTATAATAGAGGCATTTCGATTTTTGTACTGATATTGTATCTCGTTTGAGATTTAGATTCTTGTTTCGCTTTCGATTTCAAATTAACAGATGAAGAGTCTCGGGCTTAAAATTTGCAAATTTATCACTTTCATTGGGTGTTAGAAATATTAGATGCGAATTATGCGCCGCAATTGTCGCATGCACGTTTTCGTAACACAATCGGTATTGAACGCTTATAGAACCGTAATGTTCCTATTTATTAATATGCAGCGTTTCTCGGGAGAAAGTCCGCTTTAACGGATAAACCTACGTTTACTCGATCGGGAGCTCTTCCTAAATTTGTGCGGTCTCAGGTCCGGGAGGCGCGGTCGCGAAGCCCGGGCTCACCCGCCCGGCTCCGATCTCGAGGAGGGCCGTCGCCTGGCGCGAAGAGTAAATAATGTTCCTCGACTTATCGAATTACCGAACGTCGGATTTTCATCGATGGCGTTGAGATACCGATTAACTTTCGGTCCGGTCAAACAATCGAGAGGTTCATCTGCATTCCAAATAGACCGAATCCCTTTCTAACGATAAACGGTTTTAGAGAATTAACAATATTCAAATGAAGAAGCGATCCTCGGTTAGGCCCCGACGCGAGGACATTTACATTTTAACCGACCGAGAACGACGGGCCGAGCTTTCGTCGCTCCTCCCCGAGACCGAGTTCTGCCGACACCCCGGCGACACCGCGGCGACACCGCGGCGACACCGCGGCGACACCGCGGCGACACCGCGGCGGGGATTCGGTCTCGGAGTGCGGTGTTGAACTCGAGTTATACAATTACATTAATTACAATTTCAAGTAGAATCGAACGCGCGGCTCGGGTCGCCCGAGCGGCCGGGGAGCTCGAGCCGAAACGGGGCTCACCCCGGGCTCACCGCTCGGGCGGTGTCGAGTGGCCGGCCGAAAGTTTCATAGAAAGAAAGTACTTTTCCATTTCAGGGTCAAATGGCAATTCTCGTTCAACTAGTGAGATAACTTTATCGGCGGGGTCGTCTGAACAAATTATAGAAGACGCTCGAGAGACTCGCGCCTATCCCCGCCGGGCGGCAAGTCGGAACGGCAGATCTGAGTATATCTGAAAAATATTGACACTTATAAGGAGAAGTTTTGTGACATCCTAAAATATTTTTTATAAAGAAATAAATTGAATCTTTAAAAAAAAAACCAGATTAATTGTTAATAATATTTTTTCTACGTTTTCGTGTTTAATATCTTTTTTTATTTATTCGTTTCGATAGAATTTATCGGCTTTCAATTAGTGTATTATTTTCCGCTTAAATAGGTAAGTGTGCGATCGCGATCGGTTCTGCAAAATCTGGTGGTACCGGCCGGGCAGGGCCGCTGCTCTGCGGGCGGCCGCGTTGACCCCGCAATTCCTTCAAATAATCATTGGCAATATCAAACGAATTCGTTTGAGAATGGGAACGCAAAAGGTTGGCAAAACCGGTCACCGGTAAAATTAAACATGTGGAAAAACCATAAAAGTATTTTATTTAAAATATTAAAATGGAATTCCACCGAGGACTTTCTGGCAAAAATATTGAATGCGTTTTCTCAATCATAAGTAAACAGAAAAGTCTACACTTTGGATGAATTCGCAGAATCCGTGCATCAGTTCGCACGCGGAATAACCGGGCGCAGCGGCCCGCGCGTGCGCCTCTCCGGCGGGAGCGGTCCGACAAAGTTCGGGTTTTGATAATTAACGTGTTGTAAATCGAAATATTAGAATTCAGACCGACAGCTGAATCCACGGACCCTCCTCCGAGGTCCGCCGACAGTCGGTCGGGATAATTTATAAATTTAAAAAATCAAAGGAAAGTGAATGTCGTGTTTACCGAATCCCTGTTCAAATTTAAGATTTTTAAATGTTAATTTACTCTGCGTATCCCCTCAGACGGTCGATCGAGCAGATGCTAATAAGGTGATTAAAAAAATAAACGAATTAATGGTAAGAGTTTCTTTGGAATTTAAGGCTAGATTCGGGAATAAGGGGATAGTATAACAGCCATATAACGCGCCCAGCGTCACGGCACGCGTGACGTCACGCGGAGACATGGGCTCTGTCCTCGGCGACGCTCCTCGGGCGGGGGCGGCGGGGGCGGCGGGGGCGGCGGGGGCGGCGGGGGCGGCGGGGGCGGCGGGGGCGGCGGGGGCGGCGGGGGCTGGTGCGACTGCTTGGAGCGTCTTTTGGAACATTTTGAAAATAACTTAAGCGTTTAAAGCTCGAACAACTATTGTTTTTCATGTAACAAAAACGCCTTATTTTACATTTAGCTAAGCTCTAACAGCCAGAATAGCTCCCATTTAACGATAATAACAATTTTTTTAATGCTTATTTTAAGGTTTAGTAAAACGAATCAATTGATAATGTCTACATTAGCATTCGATAAACTATTTATAAAATTTCGTTTAAAATTTCATTATTTAACTTAACACATAAATCATCAGTTTTTATTATTTTAATTGAAGTAATTGCTTTAAAAACAAACAGTTTTAACAAAAATAAGGCACTAATCGATTGACAGGAATTCACCCGTTAACGAGGGGCAGAGGGCAATGGCGGAGGGCGGAGGGCGGAGGGCGGAGGGCGGAGGGCGGAGGGCGGAGGGCGGAGGGCGGAGGGCGGAGGGCGGAGGGCGGAGGGCGGAGGGCGGAGGGCGGAGGGCGGAGGGCGGAGGGCGGAGGGCGGAGGGCGGAGGGTGGAGGGCGGAGGGTGGAGGGCGGAGGGCGCGCCCCGCTGCGATTCGCGCCTAATTCATCTGCCGCCCGCGCCATTGCCAAACCGCGACGCCCCTCGGCGCCCGATTACGGGATTATGGCTTCAGCGGCGGATAAGCCGCGAGGCGCTTCCTCGGCTTCCTCGGCTTCCTCGGCTTCCTCGGCTTCCTCGGCTTCCTCGCCGACCGCGTGCAGCTCTCTCTGAACTATTTCCGGAGATACGGCGCAGTATAACATAATCGTCACCACTGTTTGAGTCCCTGGATGTGAATGTCGATCCGAAATTAACTTTTCCATATTTAACAGATGTATGCTCATTCGTTGTATTGTAATTGGTATGCGTGTACAAAAACCGTGACGCCCAAAAGAACGGCGGACCGATGGCTCTGCGAAGGAACGGCGAGCATGGTAGTTTTTCTCAAGAACAGTGATAGCGAGTGGATGCGGGTGGATGCGGGTGGATGCGGGTGGATGCGGGTGGAGGTGCCGGCGAGGACGCGTTTTCTGGGCTTCCCTACTTCGCCGGCCGAGCTGCGACTTTTTGCTCGGCCAGGGCGCGGACGGTCTGCTCCTCCGATTGTATAATTGAGGAAATAGCGTATTTATTACCAACAGTTTTTCAAAAGTCTTCACTTGATTAAATTTTGCTAACTTTTCGTGTACGCAGATAGCGCCGCAGTGAGCTTCGGATGATAACTTTTTGATGGTAGTGATTACCTCTAATAAATAATTATTTACAGAAATGATTTCATCGAAATAGATTAATTACGCGGGCGGGCGGTGGCGTCACCGCGCGTGTCCCGGACAGCGCGGACGGTCGCGCCGCTGCTCCCTGTGCTCTGCCGTAGACGTTTCTAATTATAGTCCCGGTCGAATGCGGTTATTGTAACTTACAATCGTCGATATCGGTACGTGGCGCCCGTTGCCGTTTATTCCAGTTTCTTAGTTTGGAAGTAGGACGCCGCTCGCATCGCGACTTCTCGGCGACTCAGATTACGTTTCTCGAATCGGGCACTTCGGATGGAGACGACTTCGATACAAATTAAAAGAAGAGCTTTCGCCCGTCGCCTCCGGTTTGATCGCGTTCGTTCTAGTCGAAATAATCCAAAGGTATCGATTAATAGTCGAATGTTTATATCGAGAGTTCAAATATAAATCGTAATCGTCAACCGAACCTTTCTGCCGAGCGTCGAGGTTTCGCGATGCGCGCAGTGCGTCTCGACACTCGTTCGAGTTCTCGTCAAAACGGTCCCATTTTGTTTATATAATTCACAAAAACGAAACAGAAAACGGGGGGAACAAGGTCGCGCTGTATATTCTCGGTTTTAAAACGCCGAACGACGCGCGCACCTGGAGGCCGGCGCACCTGGAGGCCGGCGCACCTGGAGGCCTGGGACCGGGGCCCCCGGCGCCGAGGTTCTTCGCGCTCCCTGCGCTGCTCGCCCGCCCGGCCGCCGAGTCCGCCGAGTCCGAGTTGCTTGCGTTGATAAGGCGGCGGTCACTTCGTACCTCGACCGCCGTGACGCGTTTCGGAATATCGACGACTCAATTCCTATCCAGTTGCAGTTTGGTAGAACGCGTTGTTCGTCCTCACCATCCGAGCGATGGCGGGATTGAGTTTCGTCACGAATATCACAAAGCGTCGATTCGGATTTTCAATATAAAAGTATACTTTACATTAATTTCAATTAAAAATTTATCTAAGATCTGTCGCGTATACCCCCAGCCGCCGATGCAGAAGATCGCTTCTTGCGGAGGCCCACAAGGGCTACGCAAAAAGTACAATACGAAATATAATTTATTCAAAATTTTACAAGTAACGCTAGGAGTAAATTTTTGACCGCGCATTTTCACATTTTTGAGGTAATTCACAAAGCGGGGAAAAATAGGGAACAAAGCGATGCGAATAAAACGATAGACGCTATCCGGCCTTACCGCTCTCCCGACACAGAGCATCTCTGGAATACTTTGATGGAGCTTTCAAAACGCCAGAATTTGCGGAGAACGTCGTATGTACGTGAATCAGTAACGGAAAAACGGCAACACGTATCTTAAAACGCTCGGTATCTCCAGAGGCGGTCGATATAATACGATACACCGGGTGCAAGTGTCGAACCATGCGCCGCCTTGCAGGAAGGCGACTAGGCAGAGGTCCACCGGGTTCCGGGGGAGAGTCTCTATCGACTCGGCACGCGACGTGACTCCGCGTCCAGCAGGCGCGGCCCGGCCCGGGCGGAGGGCGCGGGGCGCGGGGCGCGGGGCGCGGGGCGCGGGGCGCGGGGCGCGGGGCGCGGGGCGCGGGGCGCGGGGCGCGGGGCGCGGGGCGCGGGGCGCGGGGCGCGGGGCCCGCCCTCGGGAACAATATCGCCCGAGGGCGGGGGCGGCGATGACGGAGAGCTTCATAAAGCCATCGCGAGCTCGTACGCTGTCCGAGGTCGTGATTTACTGCGCCGTCCTGTAGGAGATGTCACTACAAAAGGATTCGGCGATCACAATACCTGCAGGTTTCAAATAAGCGACCGAGGGGTGCTCGACGGGGCCGAAAACGATCGCAAACGACAAACACTATCTAATGTTCGGAGTAGAAGCGGCTAACACACAACTGGCTAGTGTGCTTATAAATTTCACCAAAAGTTTTTTTAATTCAAAAGTATTTATGTTTATTTCCCAGTTAAATTGGAGGTCGACGGAAAATAAAAATTAACAATTTTTATATATCAGATAAAAAAAATTGGCAACTACTTTTCAATTTTCAGAAAGCAAATGCGTCGCAGACGGTCTCGCTTCGGTTTTCATTTTAAATTATATATTATACATATATTATTTTTATACACAATACATATATAAAATAATACAGCTTTTCCAGCCGTAAGTCCGAATGAGGAGACGCTCCTAATACAAAGAGAGTTTAGATAGTTTGATGCGGCTATAATATCATATAGATATTGGGTATACAAAGGAAAAACATATAATAATATGCAACATGTACTATTGACTAATGACCGACTCTCCGCGTCCGCGCCCGGCCCGGGCCCTCCCCGGGAATATTGTATTACAGCAGTCGGCATATTTTGATATTCTGTGAGTGTCGTCTTAAATTAATAAAATATTTTAGTTATTTTATATTTAATGCGCAAACGGAATATGTTGTGCAATACGTTGTGCATCAATCATCTGAAATTTCAAATTTTTCGCGTCTTATGTTTACAAAATTAAATATTTATGTTTATTCCTACGTCAATGATAAGTTTTGCATGTTCTTGAATGTTTTATCATTCAACCGTGCGAGGCACGAGGCCCGCCACCCGGACCGTTGTCTCCGCTCTCTGTACTCGAGAAACGATTTGGGTAGGAAACGGGACAGGTTACTACCGTATCGAATTATTATTTTATCGAATCTTCGGTAACACGAGAACCAAAGAAAATGCGAACCGGTCGACTGTAAATTTCTCACCGATAGCCATCGACCGCGGTCAGTTGTGGCGCGCCCGGCTGCCTCGCCGACGCCGTCGGGGCACGGGCCCGCTCTTACTTTTTATCTAACTTCACAATTTATCTAATTTCCTTAAGATGTAAAAAATATTGTAGGGATGCGGCGCGATGGTGGTCCGGTCGATTGGACGGCTGCTACACTAACCTGAAGAGCGGAGGGTGGCCGGGTCTCGCGGATATCGGCGGCAACAAGTGTGTGGCGAATCGGGATCTGTTTTCGAAAACACCAATTTGACGATTAGTTAGGTTACACTGTGTGGTTACTATTGATCGTGGGTCAGCCGAAAACTCACCGCGATGGGGCAGCTGGCGGCCTCGCGGCGCTCCTGCGGGCGGCTCGGACCTGCAAAGCGACCGGTCAGATCGAGCGCGCGACGTTCCAAACATTTCAGTAGTCCATCGAGGCTCGTGTGAGCCCGTTATTATTAAACAAATGATGAACAATATGAAATGGACATTTTCTTAAGTTAGAATGCAATCCTGTATTCAGTCGCTTTATTCCGCTTTATCTGATATTAATTTTAATACAATATAAATTTTAAAATATTACAAAACAACGTCACATTATAGCTGTGGTGGTTTACTGGTGGGTTTGCGAGAGTGGCGGTTACTGATAAGATTAATAAAATAAAACGTGTGATGTGATACCTATTAATCTGATAGATGCACTTATCTCTAAAAGTATTAGGTATTATTCTTAATTTTTGCATGAGTGCTTTTTTAAATCGGTACTCGATCGAACCCGAAAAGAGTAAGAATAACTAATATAAGATATATAATATAGAATAATAAGTGTAAATTTACCCTTATCCCCGTGGAGTGATAAACGACTGTTTTCCGAATATTAAACTAAGATCCGATTGAAATTTTGGAAGATTATGACTGGTTCTTACAGCGATCGTTGCGCAGGTCGGGGGTCCCCGGAACGGGCGCCGCTGCGGGTGGCTCTGCGGAGACGGCAGGTGCAAGTGCACAGGTGGGCGGAGGGCAGAGGGCGGAGGGCGGAGGGCGGCGGGCGGCGGAGGGCGGCAGGTGCTTGCCCGGGAGCGGCGGCGGAGAGAGTGGCGCGGCCGACCTGGCGCGGCGCTTATATGCTCCCCGCGCGCCCTGCGGGGAGGTTCAGGGAGGTTCGGGGAGAGGCGCCGGCGGAGAGGGCTCGGATCGCCGAGCGTTCCCGCACGCAAATAATCCGACGGGAAATTGCATCGGATTGTATTGTACAAGTTGCCACTTCCGTTCTACCGTGTGTAGTGACCGCCGCCCGCCCGCCAGGAACTCCGCCCCGCCCTAGTCTCGGTCCGGCGCGCAGGAGACTCGGGCAAGAATCTCGATTAATTCGAACCTCGTCCTGCGGTGTGCGCGAATAATCATCGAGATTATTAATTGAGAATAAATTCGGGAAGAATAAAAACAGTCCATTCGCTAAGGTTCGATTCGTTTTCTGTTCGATCATTCGTCAAAGAATTAAACGGACGTCCTGTCCGGGGTAGAGAGCGGGAGAGAGGTGAGTCACGAGGGAGAGGGAGGAGGGGTCTCGCCGACGTTTTTGGTTAATTTAAATTCCTTTCAATGATAAGTCTCAATAACGCGTGGGAACGTGACGTATTCCGCCAGCCGCAAGCGAGAGGCGAGGGGATGTTTTCTCACTCTCCAGTTCGAGCCTCACGAAGATTTCTCGCTCAGCAATCGTCCTGTACGTGGCGATGCTCGGATGCTCATCGCCGATGGAACGTTCTCTGGGTCGCTAGATGAGCGCGACAGGAACGCGGCAGGAGCGCGACCCGATCCGCGAGCCGGAGTCGCGAACCGTCTTCCGCGGTCGCAGAAGGCGTGTTCTGGGCATACAAGAGCGTCGTGCGATTCTGTTAGATGTTTTATTTTCGTGCTTATAAGCACGAAAACTCACGACCGTATACGGTCGTGAGTTGTTTTTTTTGCATGTTAGACCGATTTGAAAATTCGACCATTTCATAAGCATTTGAAAAATACATATGTTAATTTTTTAATATAATTTAAGTGCACTTTTCTCGCCGTTTCTATTGTGAATCCATTATTTAAATCATTAATTTATACAGTAAACCTTCATAAAAAATGAGAACTATAAATAATTATTGGAAACAAAACAAATCAAAAAAGGTCGAGACGAGACGATCGCGGACAGCAATAGGCGCGACTGGTGGAGGAGGAGACGGAATAACAAATTCAGATATATAATAAGTGTCGAATGATCCTTCGTGATGATTTCTCGGTTTGAAGATAGGAATCACTGGGCTCGCGGACTGCGGACCGCTTTTCACTTCAGTCCTTTTCAGGTCACGAGCCCCTTTTGAAAATATTCATATTTTCCACCGCAAAAAAAAAATGCGCTCCTGCTCTTTGAGCGTAATCCGAGATAGTGACCGCGTTCCGTGGGCCTTTTTTTTCTATTTTGACGAGCGTTTCGACACTACATATAATTATATATTCAATAGGACCCACCACCATCATGAAGAATCTCATTGATATTCCCTGAAAATATTTTACCCAGAAAGCTTGAATTTCCAAAGTAATACAGTCGATCTTGATACTTCCCCCCTTGAGATGATTGCAGATAGCTGTCGTTCGCATTTCGTAAGAATGACATTTTTATATTTTTATTAAATTTGAGTGAGACTGTCAAGCTCATTTAATCTATACATATTATATTTCACGTGCGCATTGAATAATGCGTACACGAAACAACGAACAAAAAATCATATTTCCTTTTCGAGATTCAGGTGGCAGAAACGCGGAAACCGGCATCGTTTGTTAATTTTTATATTAATTTGGTGTAAATAAATACTAACTACTAAACAACTATTAAATTTCTAAAAAAATGTTTCACATTCATGACACAACCCAAAAAAAAAGACTAGAAAAAAAAATCTTTAACGATGATAACATTGATAACGCTTTTATTATTTTTATTCAGTCGATCTTCGAATTTAACTATCTTTAATTTGAATAAAAAATATTTATGAAATAAATTTGAAGCGAAAAGTCTAGTTTTCAAGCAGTCATTTTTATCAAACGTGTATATGATGAAAACTATTAAAATCAACGATTTGGCGAAATTGCAAATTAATGTCGAAGAAATGAATTGCCGCGAATCACTGAGCCAGCCGTCGACCTCTCCTGCAAAAAAAACGAAATTTCAAGATACTTTAGGTAAATTTACAATTGTTCTTATAGCTAAGGTTATAATATGGTGTGTAGCTATCACTTTGAATATATTTTTATTACATTTATTAAGAACGTAAAGCACATTCGTTAAAGAAACAAGTTTTTAATCAAGAAATAAGAGCCGTGCGAGGATCGCTCCGAAATTGTCTTTAGTAGCTCCGCCTCCGCCCCGTGATTGTTTCACGTATTCTTGTTGATCGTACGCTTGATTTGTATCTGCAGATTAAGCGATGACGTACGAGGAGCGAGGGGCGAGGGGCGGGGAGGTCTGCCCGCTCGCGCGCTCGCCCGCCAACCCGTCCGCGTGCCCACTCGCGCCGCCAGGCCGCCAGCCCGCCAACTCACCCGCGTGCCCGCTCGTGCGCCCGCCCGCCAACCCGTCCGCGTGCCCACTCGCGCCGCCAGCCCGCCAGCCCGCCATCTCGCCCGCGTGCCCGCTCGTGCGTCCGCCCGCCAACCCGTCCGCGTGCCCACTCGCGCCGCCAGCCCGCCAGCCCGCCAACTCGCCCGCGTGCCCGCTCGTGCGCCCGCCCGCCAACCCGTCCGCGTGCCCACTCGCGCCGCCAGCCCGCCAGCCCGCCAACTCGCCCGCGTGCCCGCTCGTGCGCCCGCCCGCCAACCCGTCCGCGTGCCCACTCGCGCCGCCAGCCCGCCAGCCCGCCAACTCGCCCGCGTGCCCGCTCGTGCGCCCGCCCGCCAACCCGTCCGCGTGCCCACTCGCGCCGCCAGCCCGCCAGCCCGCCAACTCGCCCGCGTGCCCGCTCGTGCGCCCGCCCGCCAACCCGTCCGCGTGCCCACTCGCGCCGCCAGCCCGCCAGCCCGCCAACTCGCCCGCGTGCTCGCTCGCGCTGCCCGATACTTTATTTTTTCCAAACCCTGTTGTGTCACGCCGTCTCGATGAATTTGACGCCTTCAAAAGTTGAAATTGAGTACTAAACCGATCGACACTTCACGTATACCTTACGCATTCAACCGCAAACAACCGGGCTTCTAAATAAAATTTATACGCAATATGTACCTAATACAAAAGTTACACCAGGGTATTGCTGCTAGACTTTTTGAAGAGCCGTAAAATTTAATTGCAAGTGATTACGTTTAAATATGTACAAGTTGTACAATAGTTTGAAATGATCAAAATGACCTGTCGTGGTAGATTCAGTGTTTAGGAAAATCCAAGGAAACTCTTCCCTTCGATGGAATTCGATTCGAGAGCTTTGTAGAAGAAATGCACTAAAAAATAAACGCATTTTCACGGAATCTCAATTCGCGTAAACCGCATACCTCGCCCGCTGAATATTCGTAATATCCAGAAGAAGACACAATCGAGGTGGATCTCTGGCTGGGAGTTCCACAGCACATTCTACAGAATACAAGCGACCACTCCTGGAGTGCGCCGGGACCGTGCCGATATTCTGATAAAAGACGAAGCTTTATAGCAATGATAAATTATTGTAACCTCATTGAGATACTATGAATTTTCTATTCAACATCAGTATATTAATACCTCGTTATAATGTCGTTTACAATGTGAATAACCAGAATTCCTTTGAATCCGTTGACATCTTTAGTGAAATTCTTTGAAAAAACTACTGATGTCATCCTGGATTCTGAAAGTATCTGAACAGTTTGTGCACGTTGCGCTCCAGGAATACAGTAATAGCAGTAAAAAATATTACATTAAGTGTCACACGCGTGTTGAGTATAGTGTTTAAGTTTTTGAAGTAAGTAAATACAGTAATACTCCGCTTTACGCGAGGGATACGTTCCGGAAAAAAACGCGTTAAGTGAAATTCGCGTATATCGGGGTTTACGATTAAACATACATACATAGTCAAAACTTAATACAAAAAAATACGAATCATTGAATCAATTTTACATGTTATTTTGCAGTTTTAGCAGTATTACATGTTATTTTTACTGAAAAATACATCTATTGTCTTTTGGGTAGCGTTTCTTTTACGTTCTTGTAAAATACGTTCATAACACCCAACGCTGTTTTTAATTGTTAAGAGAAGTCAATGACTACATTATGTTCATACACATTCTTAAATAAGAAATTCGCGTAATGCGAGGCATTTTAACGCGAAATTTGAAATTTGCGTTATAGTGAAACCGCGCATAACGGGGTAGCGTAATACATTACAAAAATACATTGACAATGCATGTCAATGTATTTTTTTACTTGCGGCGTTTAATAAAAACGGTCATGGTGAAGTACTGTGCAAAGAATTATTTTTTTCTGTAAGAACGGAAAACTACTTTTAAAAAGCCTTATCGTGCGGGCTCGCCTCCTGCCGGCCGGGCCGTTATTGCGGCGTATTCGAGGCGCGATACAAAAGTTTATTGAAAAGCGAATAACGCAGCCGATCTCTCGCGGATGTAAAATTACTCGGCGTGATGGAAGAGGAGCTGGCGTGGGGAGGCATGGAGGCATGGAGAAATGGAGGCAGGGAGGCAGGGAGGCGGGGAGGGGGGGAGAGCGCGGGGAGGGGGGGAGAGCGCGGGGAGGGGGGAGAGCGCGGGGAGGGGGGGAGAGCGCCGGGAGGGGGGGAGAGCGCGGGGAGGGGGGAGGGTGAGCGCCCTGGCGCCTGCGGCGGAGTTTACCAGGAGACTTTTCGTGAACTGAAATTTGGGTATAAAACATTATTCAATTGTAAATAATAAAATTGCACAAACGATCTATTCATATTTCGTGAAAATATTATCAGGATGCAAAATTCGTATATCCAAATTAAATTATAGTAAATTCAGAATAACTATTTCAGAACATTGTTTATTCACAATTCGATACGTCACCTGAACACTTAAAAAATAAGATGGAAAAAAACAGCTATATTCTCAAAAAGACAATGCTAATAAAAATATATTTCAAAAATATAACTTGCAATTTATATGAGAGAAATCTCTTATTATATTAACTCGTAATTACAATACTTTTTACAAAACCTGTTTCATAAAAAAAATCCCCGAAATCAGCGATGTTTGCTCCTACAGTGACACAACAATGATAAATGTGACGATTTAAAAAATGCTTTTTCCAAAAAGCCACAAAATATAACCACGAATAAAGTTTTGTCTATTTGTTGTGTTATTATATGATAGACACTTTTTTGATTTATTGAATACATTATTTCAGAATGAGATGTTTCAATCCCTTCTGAAACTTTCTCAACCGGTAGCCGTTGCGCTCGGTGACTGCGACACGACAGCTCAAAACACAGCCGGTGAGTCGGACCCTCATGCCGTGCAATATATATACATAAAAATTATCTAGATAAAATAACATGAGGTCGAGAGCTCGTTCGCCACAAAGTCTGACGGTCGAGGTTCTAAAGCAGCTGCGATCGTCGTCCCGGGCTAGAGAGGCGGAAACTGCCGACTTCGGTCGGGAGTGGCGGGCCGCAAGTCGACTCGCTCATTTGATTTCGTCTGACGGTCGCTCGGGTGATTCCCAGAGACGAGAGAACTGTCAGCAAAATGAAGTTTGTAATTTGTGTGCGTAATATTATATTATAGAAATATTTACATGTCACCGATTTGACCATTTTTGTATTTGTGAAATATGAAATGTGCAGGCCTCCGCTCCGTGCGCGGGGGCTCGGGAGACGCCCGGCATTCCCGAGCAATTCGAAACTTTCGTCTTCGTGCAGAAAATTGAAAATGCATCCCCGCGAGATAAAATACAAATTATATCAGTATTGGCTTCCCCACTTTCGCGTTTTGTACAGAAATAGCGTCGCAGCGGTAGATGGATATTTGTCATTTTTGTTGTGTCAACGCAATAAGAGTAAAGGGGAGAGCTCATTTTAAAACTTAATCGAAAGATAAACCGTTACCTTAAAGTTTTCATATCGAAAACGGTATGTTGACTGTAGATACAGTTTACGGCGAAGCTAAATTGAGGGCCCAGAACGGCTTATGCTAGTCTAAATAGTGTGTTTTAAGTATGCAAAGTCAAACTTCGCGAATAATCCAACGTGGCGAGTGCATATAAATAAAATAAAGTAGAGCGGACAGAGGAACTACCCGATAAAAACACACCATGGGGCGAATTTTTTTTAACTTTCACGGTTCTCTATTAGTAATTAATTATTTCACAATAGATTCTTATGATTATTTTATAATACGGTATGTATCTATCCCCTGACCCTACGCGCAGGTCGCGGGGCTTACAATATGTGACTTAGGTGGTAGCGTACATAAAATTCTCTTTACCGTTATGGAATTAGGATTTTGCGACACTCTGTGGCTCTACAGGTGAGGCAGGCACACATCGCAAATTGAATTTCCGCCGAGAGCGTACGCACAGAGTAAAAAATCTCAAAACCCGAAGTAATCGCGTAATCCAATTAATTAGTTTAATGTGAGGGGCGGAACACGCGCGCTATGCCCATTATGTAATTACGAGTTGTGGCGTATCACTCTTATTAGTTATTACGACAAAACAACCTCATAATTAGTTCAAATTCGTGCCCGCGCAGTCGGCTGTCGGCTGTCGGCTGTCGGCTGTCGGCTGTCGGCTGTCGGCTGTCGGCTGTCGGCTGTCGGCTGTCGGCTGTCGGCTGTCGGCTGTCGGCTGTCGGCTGTCGGCAGACGGCCTGCGGGGGCCTTCCCGGTGCGCCGACATGCGACACGCTCCGCAGCAGCATTATTTTGAAATATTTACAACGATGATCAAAAATATAAAAATATTTTACTGAAGACAAACCAGCCAATTAAATGTCCAATAGTGTATCCCTGTAATATACCCAAGTAAAATAAATACAACAGATTTTACATTTCCACGAAAAGACATGCGCTGCATAGCCTCCTGTGACGATATCATCGTCGTCATTTCGACGGCGGATTGAAATTAATTTTCTTACATCAATAATAAACCTTAGATATTCTGAAATATAGATACGCTGGCGTGCCGATCGTGTACGACTTTGAAACTCAGTGGAAATGGGAGTCAGTTTAGAATTTCTGCGTTGCAACAGTTGCGGCTGGGCTGCACGAATAATGACGCTATTGAGCGAATACTACTATATAGCATCAATGAAGTTATTTAATTTTTGACACTATTACAGATTTTTGTCGTACTATCTCGCCAGGAGGAAAGCTGCAGTCGGGCGGGGGCGGGGGGCGGCGGGGCGGCGCCTGCTCTCGCATAACTCGGCGCTAACTCCACCAGCCGCACACTGAAACACCATTCGGCGATTAGACGCCGACTTTACTGCCATCGATAAAATCTCTTTCGGAAGCTCTGATTGGGAATTCCTTATTTTCTAAAGTTGCACTGATCGGTCTGACTCACATTCACTTATTGAGTGAATATGAAATGTCTTTTTTTTAACAAATTCAATAAAAGTAAAATATATACCGGATTTCATATAATAGGGGATAAAGCTGCTCACATATATTTTATTTTGAATAATTTAATTTGATGTGTTGATTTTTTTGCGAAATGGAGTTGTCTGCAATATTAGTACTGAAACGATTTATTTTTTTCAATTGTTATCAAAATTGTGGAAGTAGAAGAACCCCCTACATTATTGTCCCGTTTGAAAATCATGAACACTTATTCAGCATACATTTATGCTCAGTGAGATGGCAGCCAACCTCCTGTGAGGAGAGGCCCGATGTGGACCGGTACATATGCTTGGAATCCGGTAACTAAGGACCTGCGCCACGTGTTCTTTGAAAATTGCTAAATAAGATCGTAATCAATTTATTGTTTGTACTTTATATAAGCAGTGGCTCTTAACCATTTGTAAGCCTACATTATGCATTATTTATCTATAAGCTATTTACATACGCAGTGATATAACTTGCGACCGATTTGATATCAGCCAATAGTGTCCCTCTATTGTGGTGTTTTTTTTATGGCTTTGCCTAAGTGAACAGCGCAAAATAGGACGCTATTGGCTAATCGCAAGTCGGTTGCAAGTTGTGTCGCGACGTGTGTAGAGGGCATTAGACGCGGAAATGACATAATGTCGCTTTATCTTTGGTAAAGTGATACAATAACAATGGAACAATAATATCGAAGTATATATATTTATTAGTAATTTAATTTTAAAAACCCTTATAGATCCACGGTAAAAATATGTAGCACTTATTCTCTAACCCTATTAAAAAAACGATTTTTATATTTAAAAAGATCTTATGGTTAAAAAAATGAGAGCACTTAGCCAGTATAAAATTAATTTTTGATAATTTGTTTCACAGTATATAATTATTTTTAAAAAATACATCCTTTATTTTATAGCTTAAATTAAACAAAAATTGTTTATTATACAGGGTGTCCAAACAGAGTATCGGGTATTTGTTAGTTCAGTAAAACGAAAACTACTGGTTATCAAGTTTTTTTATTATTATTGTTGATTATAAGATTACAAAATTGAAAATTATTTCGTAAAGATGATGTTATCCAAATGGTGACCGTTATGCTGCTGGCACTCTTCTAATCTGGAACGAAGATTGCTGATAACACGCTAACAGGTGTCCAAAATGAGTATCGGGTATTTGTTTTAGCGTTGAAGTTGATTCAGAGCGGCTGAAGAGCGCGGGGAGGGAATCGTGGAGTCCGCCATTTTGTGGAGTTTTAGTCGATACATCATCCATTTTCCATTTTGTATTTTTATAATCAACAATTAAAAAAATACTTGATTACTAGTAGTTTTTATTTTACTGAACTAATAAATACCCGGTACTCTGTTTGGACACACTGTGTATATATATATACATATATATATATATATATATGTGTGTAGGCTGATGTATGTGTGTATGTAAAACAATTTAGATTCTGGATACATTGTTAAATGAAAAAAAAGTATATATGATTTAATTAAATCTTAACTGAAAATATCAATACCCTAATGGGTATTGACTATAAAATAATTTTAAAAATATGTACCAAATATTGTATTTTTAAACATATTTGGAGCTCACTCGGCCATAAACAATATTAAAAATTATCTCCCATATTTGAAGCCCTGTCAGGATTTTTAGGTTTCGAGAGAATATTACATATTTTGAATAAATAAAATACTTGAGTGATTTTCTCACATATAAATTTTTATTGGTGACCGGTTTCGCCAACCTTTCACGTTGGCATTATCAAACCGAAAAGAATTAAATGTGGAAAAATCACTTAAGTATTTTACTTATTAAAATGGAATTCCACTATCTGTAAAAATATTGAATTTCTAAAATATTATATATTATGGATTGGGACAAGCGTATATTCATGGTAATTTCACATTACACTAGTCATAATTTTACTGTTGTTTTGGAGTTCAAAATTATAAATTATTTCAATAAAACAATTTCTTTATAGAATCAAGCGCAACTATATTGTTTAGATACATCTATAAATATTTCTATCTTGTTATTTTAAAAACTTCTACTAAGAACTATCTTTGTAATATTTTCATTACCATTTGCCTTCTTAAATATGTGTAGATACATTCTGCTATTAAAAATCAAACCGTTTCAGCGACCGTCAACGAAAAAAACTTTTATTGGTTGAATTCCTTGCGTAAACAAAATATAAACCATAAACTAAATTTTTTGACTTATCTCCATTTTAAAATTTTATTGTTTGACTAATACAGTTTTACTAAGAAAACTCTCCAAACTCTCGCAATTTGCATTGTTGTTTAAAATTTTCACCAAAAAAAATATTTTTTATCAAATATATTTTCAAATAATAGGCATGACGAAAGATTTTCAAATCCTCTTCCATAATGGGGGTACCCATTTACTATTTACGAAAAAAACTTTATTTCGGTAAAAAACTAGAGTTTAACGATGTTTAAAGCCATTTTTATAATATTTTTTCAAAAGTGCGCGAAAACGCGACATCGCGAGGCGTGACGTCATCGCAGCATTTTTTAGACGCTCTGACGTCATTAACTATATTTGTAACGGGCGTGCCATTGTGTTTGCATTGAAGACCATAGACCAATTTGAATACCATAGAGTTGTTGACGTCAGTATGACGTCATGCGCTGTGATTGGTGTTTCAGTCAAAATGGCCGATTGCAGTATTTTAACCTTTTAATTTGTTGAAAATCTTATTAATCTTAGATTTTTAAATAAAACTAAATCAGTTTTTTAAATCCTTTTAATATGTATTTTCCCTTAAAATAATTATTTCTTTGATTCTTTGATACTGTCGTCATGCCTATTGTTTCAATAAACATTTTATACGTAGGTAGTAAAAATTCTAATAAAGTTTTAGTCATGGTAGAGTATTTAAACTATTCGCTTTAGACTCGATGAGATCAAAATAAATTGACGTCATTTTTCGTCACCTTTGCATTATTTAAAAAATAGCAATTCAGTATTGGGGGGAAATGCGTAACGATGTAAATGGAGTATTGTGAATCTAGATGTGATTGACTTGTACTTTGTCTTTGACGTCTAGTCGCGTGTCGCTTGTCTCCGGTCGCGCGGTGAGGTTGCCGGCATGCGAGGCCGCATTTCCGGAAGTCGCAGTGTGCAAATGTTCCGGAGCTCGAGAGTAGTTTGTGATTGGCCAATTGTTGGTCGAGTCGAAGAGCGCGGGCTTTGTCACATCCTGTTATGCCATATGCACACATGCACGGCCTCGCAACGGGGAATTTTCAGACAATTTATAGCTCATTCCGCTGTCTGCAATGAATCCAGCGGATTAGTAATGGTGTTTCGGAGAGGCCATGGATCAAACTAAATCGGTGAGTCCTAAGAACATGTTGTCGATTCGTAGATCATACAATAGATGATGTATTTTTTTCCATGTGCACATTCTCAAGACTAGCCATTTCATTATAAAATGTCTCTTTACAGAAAGTCTGTGTACGTGGAAGGTGAGTTATGCCATTATTTTAAGTATATTAGTCCACCGAAAAGTGATTTACTCGATAATATCGTTTATCGTCAACGTTCATACTCGAGCGACCGGCTCTGTCGGTCGCGGTATTACGCCATCTTACCATCCCGAAATACACAATTTGCCATTAGATTGTTTAAATGATCATAAATCCTGTAAAGCTACAGATATCGTAATTATCCCTTTATTGTATTAATGAAATTCGACGTATATATAATATACATGTAGGTAAATCGAATTATACCCAAACAATGTATGAAGAATTTTCGTCGGCCACATGGATAATTATCATATTTATTTTCTTCGACTGTATATTATGTATGAGTTTCAAGCGTTAGCGTATTACATTTTTAACGTCATATTCAATTAAAAAATGTATTATTTTCGTGTCGTTTTGAATTATTTTAGATAATGGATAACATAGCCTCAAATTCGTGTACGGCAGCATGCGTTGCTTGAGCTTAATTCGTGATATGTCATCTTGTAGATTCGGTTAAAGTTCATACTTACGTCAGAGGAGAACAATTGAGCAGTTTTAATGCATTGAGAATTGTTGACCAAGTCTTTTAGTGAATAAGCATTTGTTGTATCAAATTTCACGGTAAATAGCTAGTGATGGATTAATGGTAGAGTATAATGCATGTATTTCAATCGGCGTTTACATATTTCGTGGTTATGTATGTATTCTTTTTATATTATTAGACGTAATTTGTAGTTTTATATATATATATATATATATATATTTATATATATATATTTATATATATATTTATATATATATTTATATATATATTTATATATATATATTTATATATATATATTTATATATATATTTATATATATATTTATATATATATTTATATATATATTTATATATATATTTATATATATATTTATATATATATTTATATATATATTTATATATATATTTATATATATATTTATATATATATTTATATATATATTTATATATATATTTATATATATATTTATATATATATTTATATATATATTTATATATATATTTATATATATATTTATATATATATTTATATATATATTTATATATATATTTATATATATATTTATATATATATTTATATATATATTTATATATATATTTATATATATATTTATATATATATTTATATATATATTTATATATATATTTATATATATATTTATATATATATTTATATATATATTTATATATATATTTATATATATATTTATATATATATTTATATATATATTTATATATATATTTATATATATATTTATATATATATTTATATATATATTTATATATATATTTATATATATATTTATATATATATTTATATATATATTTATATATATATTTATATATATATTTATATATATATATATATATATATATATATATACCAGCCAAATCCTGATGACTTATTTATCATTCATTTCGAATAATGTTATATTGCAGAATGATTATTAAATGTAAAAGAATTCGTTAGGATGGGATATTTTTGCGGAAATATGTTCTCCAAACACATAAGTTTATTAATTATTGAGAATATCAGAGCGGTTGTGTTATATTTGGTATGTCAGATATATTCTGATTTTTTTTGATCAAGAAAGTGGTAATTTTTGATGAAATATCAATAATAGTTATCTGTTATATTTGATAATATTTTCATTCTAGAATTTGTTTTATTGTTGATTTTCAAAGTAATGTTAATGATTGGTTATTGTAAAATTTGTATTATAATGTTTTTTCCCTGTACGTTATCCAAACTTAAAAAGTTTTTCTCCAAATATGACAATTATATAATACCATATTGTCTGTAGTGATATTTTAAGAGGGAGGTTTTAATTTAATAATTCATTAATTATATAATATTTGTATTAAGGTTGATTACCTGTGAAAAGAGCAGTGACATACTTTGTCTTAGATGAAGAATACACTTTTAGCATACTGTATTCTCATATTATAATGAATGTGCACTGAATACGAACTTCAAAGTATTGTTGATGCTTAACTAAATTATATCATTTCCAATGCAAGAGTAATTTCTTTATTGGTGGATTACTCTCAACTAAAATTTAATCAGTTCATATGGAAATTGCCGATAGTGAGAATATTATAGTCAAGTGATGCTGAGTTCAAAGAGTAAAGGGGGTATGGTAAAACTTCCTTTTTAAGCTGGAATATTTTTAATGAGTTTCTAGTTGCGTGTGCTTAAATGCACTATCGTAATAGAAATACCCTTTTGTTTATGAGTTATAGCATTTTTATGACCAATGCTGCTTGTAGATGAAGTGGCAATGTACAATATCAACATTTTAAGTTATTTTATGAAGTTTGATTGTTTACAGATTGATTAAAAAAATGTGCATCTTTGAAACTAACTATATTTTTTCAAAATTTCAATCTGTCAATAACCTCTTGATTACCATTATAAATATTCTAATAAATTCATAAGAAAAGAGGTCAATAATTCAAGTCACTTTTTTGAAGATTTCATATCAAGTAAAATGTAATTAGCTTTATGTAGATTATGGCCCTAAATATAAATGATATAATAATTTCCCGATCCACCTACATATTTGAGAATTTTCGAATACAAGCAGATGCAGTCGATCGTTTTAAATGCTCAGGAATGAGGATGTGTTTTTGTTGGTTTCATAGAATGTAATCCAATGGTCAGATGATGATGCGTTTAGAGTGTCCGTTTGAATGTGCAATGATGTTGGTTGTTGCAGGAGTATGAATTCCTAGACTTGACGGACATAAATGAAGAGGAGCGGAGCAGCCTGACAAGCGCTCTCTTCTCTACCGCTACCTCTGCTGCCTGTGTGCAGCCCGCGTCCTGGCCCCGTGACCAGACCCCGGCTGCCTGGGCCGACTCCAACTACGGTAAGACTTCAATTATGTGATTTTAAAAATAATATAGTTATGACAAATTTTTGCAATAGTTTCTTTCGTGATAAACAAGATGGAGATAAAATGTAAATCAAGTATACAATATTTCTGACCGGATTTGTTTGCATGCTTATTGATTGTTCCACATTAGGGAAGAGGCAAGAATATGATTTCGAATAAGTTGTTATTCAATTGAATTCAAAGAAAAAAAATTCTAACTGGTGAATTTCTCTAACATATGACATTTTTAGAAGTTCAAGAAGATAAAGCATTTAAAAATGGGAATATGTTTTTAGGATAATGTTTGGGTGTTAACAATAACTTGACTGATTTTGAAACCTAGTGCCACTCTCAATTCAGGCAAGTTAAGGTTCTGTTAGCTCGATATTAACATGTTGTTTATCAAGATCACAACTACAATGTTATTGGATGAAGATGATATGCAAACACAATATCAACATGTGGAGGCATTTAACGTGACTCGCCAAGTTATTTCCAAACGTTTACATGCCATGGGAAAAGATCAAAGGAAAGGAAAATTAATTGTGGCTGTCACCTGGCGAAGCATCAACACCGACAGCACAACCAAATCTTTTCGGAAAGAAGACAATGCTCTGCATTTGGTGTGATCAGAAAGGAATTGTGTACTACGAGCTGCTGAAACCAGGCGAAACTGTCAATGGACATCGCTACCGAAAACAACTGATCAATTCGAACCATGCATTGCTCAAAAAACGGCCAGGATGGGACACTTCTATTGTCCAGGACAACATCAAAATGCTGAAATTGGATTTGCTACCGCACCTGTCAAATTCACCAGACTTGTTCCGGTCGATGGTGCATGGCTTGGCTGGGCTACACTTGGGCAATTTCAAAGAAGTGGAAAATTGGTTGGATGATTGGTTTCGGTTCAAAGACGCGTCGTTTTATTGTCACGGTATTCAAGTATTGCCAGAGAAATGGCAAAAATGCGTAGCTAGCGAGGGATGATACTTTGAATATACCATTTTTTTTTTGTATTTCTCTTGAAATTATCTATTTTTATTGACAAAAAAAAACCGTGAAACTTAGCTGAGAACCAATTATATTTATTATGTATAGTATAAATATAATCTATATATTATGTATATTATATATATAATCTATGTATTATGTATAGTATATATATAATCTATGTATTATGTGTAGTATATATATAATCTATATATTATGTATAGTATATATATACAATTTTTATATATTATGTAATCACAATTAGAGGTATCTGATTTTTTTGAATTTAGTTTTTATACAATTATAATGCAATCATTACAAAAATATGGAAAATTTTTAACTTGACTCGTAACTTCATTAGACTGGTTTGACACATTGAACTTAAAAGGCTAACCATCACTATTTAAGACTGACTTTTGTTGTTTTCAGACTTGTCGTCGTGTTCATCGGGCACGCCGGGGCCGCCCACGGCCTCTAGCAGTCTGGACAGCCTGGCTTCCCGGGAGGGCATGGCGCCCGGTCATTCGCCGCCTCCACCACCTCTGCGCGCGCCATTCAATCAACCCCCTCCGCCTCTCTATGCACCACCTTGGCCACCCTTACTGCCTAATGTCTACGTATCCCAGGTCACCGCTAATGTCAACGTGCATGGTTATATGAGCCAGTACTATCAGCCGCAGTACCATGAGCCTCGACCTCGGCGTGGAAGACGTGGAGGGCCTAGCAAACGAGCCCCGTCACCTCCACGATCATATCTTTATTATCCTCAGTACTACCCTCCCCAACCTGCTCAGGGAGCGCCACTTTATCATTTATATCCGCCTCTGGGATACTTGCCAGGTTACTCCTATCCCTACATGGAGTATCCTCTAGCAGAAGAACCTGGTCGTTCTGATAAGCCTGAAGACTATTCAGATGCCATGTTGGAACACGAGCATCCACCTGATGGCTATTATCCGCAGCATCCGCCAGCTTGGGAAACACCTCGTCCTGACTGTCCAGTTCCTGAGTCCTATTTGCCCTTTTATCCTGCACCCCCTCCAGTGCCTCCTCCCCATCAGTTTAACGTCCACGCTAAGAACTTTGTGCGGCAAAGTGAGCATCGGTCCGGTCTGCGATCGGAGTGTTTGCCCATTAGTGAGTTGAGAATCTCCAGCTCCAACGTACCTGCTGTGGTTACTCGGCCTGTCGGCACGGCTGAAATCTCTTCTGTCACAACTTTGGAAGCGGCTGCCCATGAAGGACCTGATGTGTCTAAGCCTCCAGAGCCACTTCTCGTAGAGCGAGCAACTGCCACAGTGGCGCCGTCTGTCCCAACTCTTGGTGTTACCAAGATGGCATCATCTATCGCTTCTGTGATTGTTCAGAATAAGGTTGACAAAAACCCAGCTCCATTTGTCAGTGTGAAGAGCTTCGTCAAGAATAGTCTCTCACAACCCGGGGGAGTTATCATACCGCAGCAAAGTTCTCCATTTAAAGCACCTTTTGCTAGCAAGCACAGAAAGGAGGCGACAGTTAAGCCCCGAGAAACCTCGAAGGCAGCAGAAACTTTGGAAGTCTCTGTTGCCCCTGTCGTCTTACAGGTTCCGATTGAAATCAAGCCTAATCCTACTGTCTCAGTCGTAAAACCCGTTAATTCTGTTTCTGTCTCTCCTGCCTCAGTCCTTTCTGCCTCTCCTGTATCTATCCCTCCTACCCCCATTGTAAGTAAGGCACCATTCAGTCGGGCTCGCAAAATATCTCCTCCTCCTGTCGAGCCTCTCGCACCACCTGCTCCTTCTGCAGCTGATTTCCCGCCTCCACCTGCTCCGCGGCGCCCTTCAGATCGTATGCCAGCTGCTAGTCTGCCTGTGTGTACACCATCATCTGCAGTGGTTGCATCGCCTGTTTGTACCCCTTCACCTGCCCGGTCCTGGGCTAGTTTGTTTGGACCTGTTGCACCGGCTGTGCAATCAGAACCTACTGAGCAGTCTTCAGCTTCTTTACGAGTTGCTCCCCCACCAGCTTCTGTTCCTCAGAACCGTAAACCTGTAGCAATGGTGGGGCCATATGATGCTTCAGTTTTGCAGCGAGAAACACCACTAGAGAAGCGAACAGAATTGGCTCCCCTGTCATATTCAGAGAAAGCGGCAAATATAATGGCGCCAGACGGAGACTGCACAGAAGAGACTGCTCTTACCCCTGTGCCTCCTCACATTGACGATCCTAATTCTTATAGGATGGGAGGTTTGTTGTAATTTTTATTCTTTGTAATGTTTAATATTTTAAGTTCTGAATTGATAATCTTATTGTGTATACAGAAGTGACTAGATTTTCAATCTGTTTTTTTTTTCAATTTATTTATTAGAGTTCCTGTCCAAGTATCGGTTGAGCCATCAGTCGGTGTGGCTGCAGCCGCGGGGCATGTCCAACCGCTCAAACTATTGTTATATCAATGCTATCCTGCAGGCCCTCATTGCTTGTCCTCCGTTCTATAACATGCTGCGTAATTTGCCACATCAGCCGCAACGTGGCAAATCCTCCACACCCATCATTGATGCCATGTGAGTTCACTGATCTCTTACTGAATATTGTTCTTCTGACATGAACCCAAATCAAGGATGATTTCAAATGATAGCCGAAACACAGTGTGGCTTTTGATAGTAGAACTGAGGTTTGGGTTATTTTCTCAAAAACACTGATATACTGGACAGTTGTGCTGAGGATTCTTAATCAACGGCACCTATAGAATCCTAACAAGTCTGGCATTAGGTTAGCTGGTGAGCCTTTTGAACTTTTTAATCAATTTTTATAAGACTACACCGGGGGTGGCCAACCCAAATGATCTCGCGGGGCTCTTTGGAAATGCATCATAACTCTTGCGGGCTGCATATAAAATTACATTTTCCCATATTAGATTTAGATACCCTAGACATTTTTTGGAGTGAAAAATTGAAACAATGAGTTATTACTATTGTGTTTATTATTATTCTAAGATGTAAACATAGGTTATATAGTAATGATGCTAAGAACATTATAAAAAAAATATATAACACTAAAAATTAAATATATAAATGAAATCATTAAAAAATATTTATTTTACTAGTGTGATGTTTATTTTTCACTCTTTCACTTAGCTTTTGCAAATCGATCTCAATTTGGGTATTTGTTATGTTTGAGAGTGTTTTGTGTTTGGTCAAATTCATTTTTGAAAAAAACGATTCGCAGGTGTAAGTTGGCAAATTAAACAATCATATTGTATTTTTAACTATGAAGAAGTACTTCTTCCCATTTCTCTTTATACTTTCTATTTTCGCCCACTATTCTTTTTTTCTTTGCAATCATACTCAAAATAAGAGAGATATTAAATATACCTATTTTTGATTGTTAAATTAAAAGTCAGTTTTAATTTAAAAGGGGCTATTACCTGGCTGTTGTTGTTGAAGTACAATACATTGGTTTTCACTACTTAGGCCATTATTAAATAAATATATTTTGTAAAAGTGTGATGAATCTTGCGGGCCAGAAAAATGTTCAAATCTGCAGGTTGGCCACGTCCAGACTACACGGTTGTGTGAGTGATTTTTGATGTACAAATTTTTCTGAACACTCGTGATAAGAATGGTCATTAATATGGTTTTAAGGGTGGAGCTGATAGGGGAGTTTGCGCCGTTGCCGGGAGGTCGTGCGGGGCGTCGGGAAGAGACGGCACCACCTGTGGGCCCACCGCTGGAACCCTCTGGAGTCCTGCGTGCTCTCCGTGCAGGTGCCCCTGCTGAGAGCTTTCACGATGGTCGCCAGGAAGATGCGGAGGAGTTTCTGGGGTGTCTGCTGAATGGTCTCAATGACGAAATGCTAGAGGTGTCATTCATTGTTCACTAATAATTTAGTTCCTCTTAAAGAGTGGGCATCAAAATTTGAGTAATGCTTATATTTTTTTTAGTTGATCAAGTTGGCAGAGCCAGAAGAGACCAAGGATGTCACCGCTGTACCCAATGGAAACGAAGCTCTGCTCGAACAGTCTGATGACGATGACGACTGGAAGGTAAGAGTATATGAGTACAAACATTTTCAATAGAAAAGTGCTGAACATGAATACTAATTAATAATATATTGCAGGTAATGGGGCCCAAGAACAAGGGCTCGGTGGAGCGACGCTGCCTGGCAGGGCGCACTCCTCTCAGTGACATCTTCAGAGGTCAGCTGCGCAGCCGACTGCAGCGCACTACAGATACAGCCACTGACGTTACACACTGCGTGCAGCCTTTTTTCACCTTACCTCTGGATATTGAGGTGAGATTTATATATTGAGGGTGCATGCTCATGTAGTAGAGAGTCTCTGGTACCAAATAATCATTGTTTATAACCATAATGTTTTTATAGGTTTTGACAGCTGTTATTATCTTGGGATTTATTGGTTGTTAATCTACATAATGGTTTGTGCCTTCCGATGTTCCGGCACTGGGACCATCTTCAAGGGTTTCTGAGACTTCAGGAAAAAATCACCGAAGATAGTCCAAATACCAGGGCCAAAACATAGGAAGACACAAACCAAACTACGCAACATAATACCGATGATCATCTAATCATTGTCATACTAAATTATATATATTTTTTGTGTTGCTTTAGGTAAGAGAATAAACAAATTTATGTAGCTTGATCCAATTTATCAATGTGTTGCAGCGCTCGAGTTCTGTGCGTGAGGCATTAGAGCGAGTGGCCGGACGCGCTCGGGTGGAAGGAGTGACTTGTCCGTGGCGCGGTCGTCCTGTAGAGGCGTGGCAGCAGTGGCTTCTTGAGCGTCTGCCCACTGCTCTGGTGCTGCAGCTTAAGTGTTTCCACTGTCGACCTGGTGATGGCGCCACTACCAAGATTGTGAAAGCTGTGGATTACCCAGTGGACCTTAAAATCGATCCCAGTAAGTGTACTAGTCCCATTATCACACCTTATCTCTTACCTTATCATATCACACCTTAAACTCAAGAATATATTTTTTCTTAATATTTTCACAGCAGTTCAAATGTATAAATTTAAGTGGAATATATAAAGTTTTATTGCATATTTTGAATTTTCTATGGTCACCATCTTGCAGGCGTATAAATTATATTTACTATATAAAATAAAACTAATCCAAATATAAGGTTAAGGTATTGTATTGGATGATAATTTATATAAAATAATAATCATACATAACACGTTTAACTAATAAAATTGATCCGTAAAATTGAATTGGTGCGACTACTGAAGTGATGAATAGTATATTTTTCGTCATCAGAGCGATGATGTTGACACATATTTTCTGATGAATGTTTGCTTAAGATTGTTGTCTGTTTGTCTGCTGCAAATCTGAAGTAAGTATATACCTTGTTGTAGAGATCATCTCTCCCAAGATGAAGTATAGTGTGAAGCAGCGCACATACAAGCTGTTTGCGGTGGTGTATCATGAGGGGGCAGAGGCTGAGAAGGGGCACTATGTGGCAGATGCGTACCATGGTGGCTGCGGAGGCTGGCTGCGTTACGATGACTCTGTAGTGACATCCGTCACGGAGCAGCAGGTAATGCATGCAAACTCGGGGTGTTGGGACTAGTGAAAAACTGCTTTTTACATCTGTTGTTGTTTAGGTGCTGCATCCTCGCCTGCCACGGACACCTTACC
>JAILWY010000023.1:18552500-18557500 GCA_022113835.1 Atopsyche davidsoni
AATGGCCACAAGAATCTGAAAAATTGATGATGGATATTATTTTTCGTGTCTGAATTTAATGTAGATGTACTCTGATTTCATATTTACAATTTGAATCTATTTACAATCAGAAATAAAAATGAATCGATGCATTGGGTTTTCCAGGATCGCGCACGGCCGTCCTGAACCCTTCGCCGTGGCTCATGCGTCTCTGCAGGTAATAAATATTCTCGCAGTCTGTTGGATCTTTAGAACCATTCTTCAATATCGTTATGATGCTGATTATTTTTCGTCTCTGAATCAATTGATGATATCTAAATCTGAACTTTCATTTCTTATTCATTTAGTTTGAGTCTTCAAATTTGGATTTAATTCATTGTATTTTTTTTATTTCAGGAAAATACATAAATCATTGTGAGACCTCCTACACTACCAAAACTTACTTTCAGATTTTTTTGCACTGTATACTTGACACGGTTGTTTTTAAAAACTGTACTAATGATTAACAAAATCATGTTATTTTATTGTAAATTATTAAATTATATTTTATTGTAAAATGATTGTCAATTCAGTAGAAATATGTTTTAAGTATTATATATATATATATGTATGTATGTATGTATATACATACACCCATACCTCGC
Organism: Atopsyche davidsoni; assembly: GCA_022113835.1. Classification (NCBI taxonomy): domain Eukaryota; kingdom Metazoa; phylum Arthropoda; class Insecta; order Trichoptera; family Hydrobiosidae; genus Atopsyche; species Atopsyche davidsoni. The sequence continues at coordinate 18,553,124 of JAILWY010000023.1, forward strand.
TTTATGGTGTAGATACGTTCCACGAAACTTGGCCCCAAAGCGAAAAGTCGTATAAGGAATCAATTATTCTAATCCAAATTCAATGGGATCGGTTCCAAATTTGTAAAATATGGAACACTTTTTACACATTCTGGCCATATTTTTTTCCAAACATGGTTCATTGTTGTTAATTTTAATTCCTTCCATGATTCACTGATGCTGTCAACAGCATCCTTGATGTTATAGTTTTTCCAAAATGTTTTAATTGAAGCTTTACCACCGGTTTCCCTTATAAGTTGTGGGAAAGTTCGGTGTAGGTATATGCCTTAAAAGTGGCTATTGCACCCTGATCCATTGGTTGAATCAGAGCTGTTGTATTTTTCGGAAGGTACTCAATCATGACATCTTCAGATAGCTCGGATAAATTAGTAGGATGCCCTGGTGCATTATCCAAAATTAGCAAAGCCTTGTTGGTTATGTTATTGTCTCGCAAATATCTTTTCTCTTCTGTACAAAAGTGATTTTTGAACCAATCCTCAAAAGTAGTTTTAGTCATCCAAGCTTTCTTATTGGATTTACATATGACGGGTAATTGATTTTTATTTATTCCTTTAATAGGCCTTGGATTTTCGGACAAATATATTAAAAGTGGTTTTAGCTTAAAATCACCCGCGGCATTTGCATCAAGTAGCAAAGTTAATCCTTCTTTAGACACCTTATAACCAGGTGCAGATTTTTCGGTTTTTGAAATGTAATGTAAAATGTAAATGAAATGTAAATGAAATGTAAAGCCCTGTTTCGTCTACGTTTAACACTTGTTCAGGTTTATAACCACCTCTTTCAACAATTCCCTTTAAAATGTTGGGATATTCCTTAGATGCGGCCTCATCGGCCTTCACCTTTCATTTTCAAATTATGCAAATTAAATCTATTTTTAAATTTTTCAAACCATCCTCGGCTTGCTTGGAATGTGACATCTTCAGCAGATTCATCGGTATCTCCATTCTTCAAATTTCGAAAATACTTAAAGCTTTTTCCTGGATAATCATTTGACTCATTGGCATTCTCCGTTTGTTATTGCCCTCAATCTATATAATCAATAGTTAAAATAAGTTTAAATAAAAAAATACATACGTAAGTACATACATACATATGTACTTACATACCAAAAATGTCCCTAATTATTTCCAATTTTTCCAGTTAATGTGTAACAATCAGTAATAAATATGTACATAAAACACTCACAGACAAGTCTAAACCAGCCGCTCTATGAGCACACACTGAATAACGCTCGTAAACAAAATAATATCGAAAAAATGTTTTTTTAAGCTGTTATAGCGAAACATTTTAGGCCGTAAATCGAAAACGTGCCTTAATTGAAAAGGACTGTCATAGCGAAAGGCCGTATAGCGAGGTATGGGTGTATGTATATATGTATATATGTATAAGATGATATAAACAATGGCGTTGCTCTGTAAACAAAGTTTTTTATTTTAACATTTACATACATAATAATAATAGTTTCTTAGTTTAATACAAGTTTAATATCTTACTATTTTATCGACTGCCTATTGTTTTACCGATAAATCAAATTAAGAAAATATATTTTCTTTACATATGTTCATATGTATGTTTATATATATGTATTAGGGTGTCCCTTATATGACCAAAAAAATTTTTTTTTCAAATTTCGAAATGCATACCCTCTACATTTTTTACTAATGCTATAAGATACTCAAATATAAAATTTCATCTTTCTAGAAAAATTGCAACTAGTGCCGACCGAGCTTCAAAGTTTAGTAAAAAACGTGTTTTGTCTTGATATTTCGGTCTGGTATAAAATCATTATAAATGCAATAAATTAAGTGAATAATAGTAAAAATTCAATTAAATGAACATTAATCTTTAATCAAAAACATAAAGTAATAACAATCAGTCAGGGTAACTTTTTTATAGAGTTGTTTTTTTACAGTCCGGATACAATTTTCTATGTTCCTGGACACAGCGCAGCAAGAACTGTTTTTGTTCTTCTTCAGCCGTGATAAGTCCGTTAAAATCTTGCATCATTTTAACAGCCCTTTCAGCAGTATCATTCACAACCCTCAAATAACTTATTTTTCTTTTAGCTTCCACAAAAGCACTATTATTATTCCAAGAAGATACATCTTCCTTTAGAAAACTGTCGTCGATCTGCAGTCGTGATAAAAATTGTTTGCTCTTTTCCGATACGAAATCATCCAGTGTTTTACAAACATAAGCAAACATCTTGTAGAGTCTTTTTGTCCTTCGCAGTTATTCTGCATTGTGACTGAAGTAAACACATTTTTAAAGAATAGATCGCTCTCGCCATCTAGCGTGCCTGATGCATGGCTTTGGGGGGGCTTAGTTTTAATTTTTCCTCTGAGTCTCCTCCCAAAAATATTACGCACAGTTCGACCAATTTGCGGTAGTCATCTCTTACATAACCTTTGTCTAATTCTGCCTTATAAAATATTAAAAAAACTTGAATGTCTGTCTCGGCAACACGATGTTTTACGAAATTAAGAGATGGTTCAATGTTACTAGCGTCGATGTTTTTCCAATTTTCTCTGAACTTTTTAAACATTGGAGTATCTGGGCTACTAGTAATTTACTTAATTTTGCTTTCAAAGACAGCTTTTAGGACCAATTCATAAACATGATGACGACAGACGAGCAGCAATTCTCTTCCTAAAGTTTCTCCAAAATAGCACAAGCTCCATTGAAACGGCCAGTATTGAAAGCTGTTGTGTCGCAGCACATTATTTGTACTTTATCGTGAAGGTTCTAGTCAAAGAGAGCTGTTGAGACAGCCTTAGCTTGATGTTTTTCAGAAGAATGTTCTAGTTTTGGCACTGCAAGAAGCTGTTCCTTATCGTCAAACGAAGCAATAACTGGCAAGCGTTCTTCTTTAGAACTTCGTACATCTAACCCGGGTAATAGTTTTCCATCCCAATGGACTGTGACTACGTCGGGTACATTACTTCCAAAGAAGTCAGATTTTATTGCTTCTGCCCTTGATTTTCTAGTTTCAGCAGCTAGTGGTTATCTTTGTCTTACAACCCTTTCCTCTTCTTCCAATCGTCGTTGTTTAGATCTATCTTCTTTTTCCGACAATTTTTTATCAACACCACCTAAGCATCCTGGTCGATCTGGCTCTCTCTGTTTCATTAAAAATAATTTATCTTACTCTATTTTCATTCTCTCAAAAGCATCAGCATGTGCAATATCAAACAAATTATCAAGATCAATTTTGAAATTGTTCTCACGGCTCTTGAACGTAACCTGAGTTTTCTTACAATTTTTTTTGCAACTCTCTCCAAACATGATATAAATCAACAAGTTTCTTCACGCAGTTAGGATATGCCCTTGTTGGAATTCTTGCTTTTTCCCAATATATGATGCACTCCCTAATCACAAGATTTGCACTTTCACTAACAATCAGTTTAACCTCACGAATATTGTAAAATAGGACCGAGGGAATTTGTCGATTAGATGGTAATTTTGCACCATTTATTTGATATCTAGGCAAACCGATAAGGAAATTATTTTGTTTATCACTCCGTAATTCCACCGACATGTTAACGCACTAAACAATGGAGCACTACTAATCTCAAAAATCACGTATGAAATGACAAATAAAACATGCAGTTACAAGTCACAGCGCAGTACTTACGCAACTTGTATGGACAAGTTAAAATCGCAAGTCAGCACGGGTTACCGTTTATAAATCGAACTAATATTTTATTCTAGACAATATAGGGTTATTACTAAACTTTTAAGAAGGTATGCGTAAAAAAATATTGAACTTGAATTTTAAGGGACACCCTAATATGTATGTTTATATATATATGTATGTTTATATATATATGTATGTTTATATATATATGTATGTTTATATATATGTATGTTTATATATATGTATGTTTATATATATGTATGTTTATATATATGTATGTTTATATATATGTATGTTTATATATATGTATGTTTATATATATGTATGTTTATATATATGTATGTTTATATATATGTATGTTTATATATATGTATGTTTATATATATGTATGTTTATATATATGTATGTTTATATATATGTATGTTTATATATATGTATGTTTATATATATGTATGTTTATATATATGTATGTTTATATATATGTATGTTTATATATATGTATGTTTATATATATGTATGTTTATATATATGTATGTTTATATATATGTATGTTTATATATATGTATGTTTATATATATGTATGTTTATATATATGTATGTTTATATGTATGTTTATATGTATGTATGTTTATATATATGTATGTTTATATATATGTATGTTTATATATATGTATGTTTATATATATATGTATGTTTATATA